>VDFB02284191.1:0-101862 GCA_007258455.2 Sequoia sempervirens | reverse complement strand
TTGAGAGAGTTTATTGGGGAGGGATCCCACATCCACATGTAGGTATATATGTAACATTTGTAGACACCATGAGCTCTAAGAACTACTTTTTCATAGATTGATTCTTTTTTCTCTTAGGGCTCTTAAGAGACTACCTCAATATAATCTAGCCTAAGAGAATTGAGAGACCTAATAAATGAACAAGGGTGCCCCCTAACATTCACCCACCCACCTTGACAAGTTGGTATAGTCAATTTGTTCCCATGATGCATGTAACATAAAATATTCTTATCAATTTCCTTATGAATGTTTGATATTTACCTCCACTACCTTGTCATGTTTCTCAATCAATGTTTAAGTGATAAATGAGTATTGTAATGACCACGTGAAGATACATTTAATTCCAAAGTGGCATGACAATCTTGCTTGGGATAAAAGTGGCAAGGTTGGTAGTTTTCTTAGTCTCTTATGATGACATCTATGTTTCTACAACCATGAAAGACTCCTAATTATAGGCCTTCCAAGCTCAACACACCAATATTATCTCTTTTGTTATCTCACACTCACATATAATATTTTGAGAGTGGATTGTAAGGCTATGACAATTATTATCTCGCCCTTTATGACAATTGTCACAAACCTCAATAAGATAGACCCATGATCTTTGCAAATCCATCTACATTAGAACATTTATAACAATCTTATCAATGCTTTTGACCCAAAGAAAAATTAATGACAATTCTAAATCCAAAATGACAAACTTATTTAGGATATGGTATCTCTAGGGTTTAGATCTTTCATAAGGAGATAAAATTATGGAAAGGGGTTGATGGATTTCCCTAAGAAATTAAACCCTTGTCTAATAATTATTTTCCCATACAAATCATAAAGTTTGAGATAGTCCTAAGGTTTAGAGCATAGAGAAAATCCTCTATTGTGAGATCCAACCAACATCATTATTGCTTATTCATTCCCTTTCCTTATGTTGGCACAAACTAATGAATACCCTAGATGGAATGATGGATTCTTCAAGTGCCTAATAGGTTTGATGATAATCTTAATAAGATGTACTATCAAGAAAATATGACAATCTAGTCAAGTTAAGTTCTTATATGTGAATGCATTATTGTGAATATTGATGCTAGATATGTCGATTATGTGTGATGAACTTGTATGCAATCCTAAAGTGCATAATTCCTTGAATGCAATAAGACCTTGATCTCCATTGTCCCTACATCATAGAGAATAATTGAACATTAATCTCATAATTCTCATTAAATTTAAATGTAAAAGTTATTAATCATAAAAAAACACAATCATGATGTTAAAAACATTTCTTATGATGTAAACAAGCCTCAGAGGCTAAAGTCAAGAATTTAGATAGTCAAAACCCTCATGTTGAGGAAGAAAACCATGCATTTAATCAACAATTATTTATATTTTCTTCTCTAATCCTATGATTTGCATCCAATAAATCCTAAAATAATGAGAATAAGATAAATGATGAATCCATCGTTAATGCCATGCAAGGGAAATAAAAAAATAACATGAAAAAACTAGAAAACTTAGAAACCCTCACCCATTCTTAGCAAAATAAGGCAAATAAACAAGGTTAAAATGATAAAATAATGTCTTAAGAGCCTTGTATGTGCAACTATATATGCTTAAAATATGGAATATAGGGTTTCATAAAGAGATACATTATATGAGGAAAAGATGCATTGAATAAAAAGTGGTAAAAATCACTCTAAGAAAAGGGAGTGGGATGGGAAAGACATGTGTACTCCTAGAATTAATTACACAACCTCAATGTTGTATATACATTACAAGGGGTTGCAATGTGTGAATAGGGAAACAATCCTAACAATATGACAACAAATAGAAATGTGTGAATATATACATCTAGTGGCATATAGGAAATAAAAAAATAAAACTGTAGATAAGGGAGGGGAGAAGGAAACAAAAGTATACATCATAATATAAGACACACGAAGACACCTTTTTTAGTCATAGGGTTTGAAATACATATAATTAATTAGAATTAGAAAGGTGATACCAAACATACCAAATAATTCAAAATATTTCTCCTCAAGATATAATGATAAAATAAGTCTTGTGCTCCATAGTTTCTCAAAATTGAAATGAAACCTAATCTTAGCCCTATTCTTGTCCCACTTGATTGTTTCATGTTTCTCAAATTGATTGGTAGTTACCCTTATTTATTCCTAAAATTGAAGGAGATTTATGAATCTAACCTCTAATAGAGAGGAATTATTGAGTTCTTCACTTTGACATCACATTTTTGAACCCTCTCAATTATGTTTTAATTTGATAGGTGTTTTGATTAAGATGCCAAAACTTGTTTCATGAACAATTATGATATGATGATGATTCAACTTTACATCAGTTTAATATTGTTTTAATTGATGTATGTGTGAATTTGAACTACCTTGAGATGTTAATGAATGATTATATTATGCATTGATAACTTACTAATAAGACTAACTACCTTTTTTACTTGATGAGGTGGATGCAAGAGATAGTTTTCCCTATCTCGGATGAGGAGGGAGAGCATCACCTAGGAGAGAGAAGTTGATCTAAAAGAATGTTGGGAACATCATGAAACTAAGAACACACACACACACAATTAAATGTTTGTTTCCAAATAATGTGGATGTTCATTATTAGTTGATCATTACATATTTGAATGTTCTTGTCTTTTGAGTTGCATGACCATAAAATGTAGTTTAATATGTTAGTTCTTCATAATAAATGAATAATGTGTACAATTTTGTCAAAATGTTGCCTTTAAAAGTGCAACATGATCTTGTTTGAGAAGTTTAATTTTCTTATCGAATTCTATTAGGTAAGAAAATATCATTTTTCAAGATAGATATATATGTTTATATAAGTAGGTGAATAAGAAAATATATATAAACCTATATATAATTGTGAATAATATGTTTGAGAATTTGTGGATGTCAATTTCAAATCATTAATAGAGATAAAAAATTAATCATATATATGTGTTTTTGTGTGTGTGTAGATATAAATATATAATAGACATTTGAATTGAATTATAGTGATATATTTATATGTATATAAATATATATATGCATGATTATATATATATACAAATATGATTATGATTATGATTATTATCAACATAGAATGGCATGCATTAAATGGTAGTCCCTTGAGATAGGGAAGAAGCTTGAAAGAGTTGTCATATTTGTAAAGCAGTGTCTGCATTAAAAGGAACATCAATGTCAAGTAGTATTGCTTGGCAAAATGGAGTTAATTGAAATTAAACCAAAAAGTTAGTACCAATTTAATGGGATCAAATTCAAGGAAGTGGAGAGTTGGAATTTGTTAAAGACAAAGATAGAGATGGAATGAAGGGAGAGAGGAGAAGGGTTGATGATAGAGGATAAGATTTGGGTGTTTTATGCTACTATTTTTAAGTTGCAGGCTTCTAATATGTAACTTACCATTACTTTTCCAATAATTCAATGTGAAACCAATGTATTTTGAAAGAGTTTGATTTCAGAAACTTTAGGGGAAATTGATGTTCACTATATTGTTTCATGCAAACTAATGTGATCATTTTGTTTCATGATTGATTTGAATAATTGTTAATCCTCCATTTCTTTAATGGATTAGCAGGTTTGTTGGGTAATGATTTTTGAACTTTTAGGCCACAATCTATGTAATACAACAGATTGGGTAATGGTTTTCTAAACCAAAGTATGTATTTTCTAAAGGAAATAGTTTGAATTTCTCTTAGAAGTTGAGTTAGAGTTTAACCTAGATGAAAACTAACTCTCTACCACGTTAATATTTCAAGTTTTTTAAAATATTTTAGTCTTAGCATTATAAAATGTTTATGTTATTTTTGTGACTATTAGTCTTAAGGAAATCTAAACTTGTCTTATCTATATGACTATGTGGTATTATTAACCAACCTTTTGGCTTTTTTTTTCTCTAAATTACTATGAGATTAATATATATAAGCTTCTTGACTTAGTCATTAATATATGATTGTGTTGAAGTCTTATGACTCAACCATTAACACATGAGAGCATTGGTTTTTGTTTGTAATCCTTATAGCTTAATCATTTATGTAGGAATGCAATGGTTTATATTTATAAGCCTTATGACTCAACCATTGGTGTATGACTATGTTGTATTCTATCTTTAAGCCTTTCAACTATATTAATAATATATGATTGTGGATTCGTATGCTATTTGTTTTGGTCATTGACAAATTGACATGCAAAAATTTGATTGGAATGTGAAATCTAAATAAACATTTAACTGGTATGTAGTACCAATTTAAAATTAGAATGTGAAATCTAAATTATTGATAACTAATTTGAGAAATAGGTGTGTTAACATATGACACACATTTTCTTAATAAATGGGTTTATCTTATTACTAAATATTTGGCCAAAATGATGAAAAATCACTACTTGTATTATTAATTCACAACATCTAATGCTACAAATCAATTAGATATGTCATACTTAGCTAGAAGGTATCTAGAGTTGTATGATAGATTGTTTGTATTTAGTACAAGACACTAGTTTCCAGATGACATGGTGATCGTGGAGTTTCTATAGATCTACTACTCTCATGAAGGGTAGGGCCACTTCTAAATGGAAGGTGTGTGGGGGACCACTAGTCTACAGTTGGAGGCAAATCACTCACACATAATTCTCTCCCTCTTGCAATTGAGATGTTGAAATTTGGTTTATCAGAGACATTACATTTGATTTCACATGGCATTGTATTATTTTTAGTACATTGTAATTCATGTCTATGATATGCCATTTGTAAAATATTATATTGATCCAATCTAGAAAGATGCAATAATTTATGAAAAACATTATTCTCTTGATATAAAGGGATGATATTGTGAATTAAAGAGAAACTAGTTCAATGTTATTATCTTATCAGAGAAATGAGTTAAAGGTTTTTTGTTATATTGTAATGATATAATTTTCACTCTTTTATCCTTTTATCCTTTTATGCTAAATGGAAAATTCATCTTCCTTATGTTTATATGTTTTTAAAATAACTTAGTCTGATATTTTTGTTAAAAATAAAGTTAGAGTGTTTTCCTAGTTAATGAATTAGAAGGTTCAATACGTGTGGTATTAGAGAAAAGTTTAAACACTAGGGCCAATGAGCCCACTATAAATCTTTTTTTAGAAAGATATAACCTTGTGTTGAACTTTGAATGCAGAAATAGGTGGATCAAAGGCTAGAAAAAATAAAGGAGAGAAAGGTAAACCCAAGAAAGTGAAATTTGAAGTTGAAACTGATAAAAGTGTGAGCTATATAGGAGAGGCTTGGCTCTTCGATTCTAAAACTATAGCTAATGCTCTCAAGAGTATCAAGCTAGAAAGAGAGAAACAAATTGATCACCCAATTTCCATTCATGTTAAGCCTAGGAAACCATTGAAAATTTGAAACATGTCTTTTAGGTGTGGTCACTATGCTCTAACATGTCTTTTAGGTGTGGATCAAAATTTCACTTAAGAAGTAGCAAGATTATATCCAAAAAGGTAAAGTGCATTCAAGTGATCTAATTGACCAACTAGGTTATTCCCAACCTTGGTTTATCCTAATCCCAAGAACAAACCTCATACATGCACAGGTTTACATAACATCGCAAATCAAAAATCTCAACATAACACATCTATCTCATACCATTTCCCAACACTACAATTCTTGCAAGAATACATTTGGCTTATGATATCCTATATATTATGATAGTACCCTCTAATTATCAGTATTTGAATTTTACCATCAAATGCTTTAAACATGCATATCCAACTAATATGATTTCTCTCATCAACATGCCCTTTTGATTATTCTCCATTTCTCATGGTTCTTTCCAGGTTATCCTATAAGTTTTCATGTTCATAAACAATCATAAAACCTTTCTTTCAATATGACTCATATATTCACATATTTATGATGTACACTAAATTCATATCTAATCTGGAGGTCATTTTTAGCTTGAGAGGAATTTGTGCGTCTACACCTTTAAGTCCCCTCATATTACATCTTTGGGTTGTCAGAACATAAGTCCTCTTCTAGAATACTGTGAATAGGTATAGACTCTTAGTCAGGTATAAGATAATATCATAGTCAGAAAATATATATATCACTTATACATGTTTCTCAACCCTATTGTTGAATATCAACATAATCATATTCAAGAGTATACCCTAACCCTATGGAATAGACTATTCTCCTACTTTCAAGGAAATATGTGTAACCATTCAAGGATAAACTATCAACATGGTTTGCATAACATCATATCCTTTCAATGATGATATATCTAACATGCTATTATTCTTGTAGCATTACTAACATCATAATTCATACAAACATATGTGTAAAATACAACCATCTTGGTATCATATGCATATACCTTCTAGATTGTTAAATATAAATACATCATACAATCATGAAATTCATAATAATTATATATAGATATCTTCTAATATGATATCCAAAACAACTTATAACCAATCTAGCTATATGCACAAGCTTGCTTAACAACTATGGTAAATAACTATAACTTGCACAAGCACTTGCATTCATAAAACATAAAATTCAGATAGAAAAGAATAATGGGGAAGAAAGATTAGCATGCTTGGAAATTTAGCTTCCAATGAAGAAATTTCCTTGAAAGCTTAATCCCAAAGACTCTGCTTGCTACTCCTACTTTCAACTTATCTCCAATTCTAAACTCTAACTCCAAAATCTCAAATCTTACATGAAAATATCTTGAGATATCTCAAGGATAACTCACTTTCAGTCCTCTTAACTTGTACTCAAAGACTCAGACTTTTGCACAAGAAAGCTACAACAAATGGATACACAATATGGAATGGAATGCTAGAATCCAAAACCAAGAGATTGTCCTCTATTTATACAAAATATTGAGAAAATTAATGCTATAGTTTAGCTCTCCCATTTTCCACCTTTTTCATCCATTTCCCACCTCTAAAACTACAAACACAAATCCAAAACCAACTCCTCTTCTAAACAAGTCGACTAAGAAAAATCGGGTGAAAGATGGTAGCTTAAAGAATCAAAATTTCAACACATATACAGTCCAACCAAAATCAATTTCTTAAACATGGTTGAGTCACCACTTTCCAACCAACTCATGGAAAATTTACTAAGTCAAACATCTATTATGGTTTCCTTACAACTTTCTATCACTCAACATGACTCTTTTCATGCCAAGTCTCTACTTATGGCACCTATAATGATGGCTTCCAGTAAAATAAAACACAAACTCTCTATGCTCTTTTCCAACTCATGCTTTGACCAAGTCCAATACCTTATAACTGTTGTGCATGGTGTAGTCACCCAAAATAAATACTTGTTATTTATTTAATTTAGCCTATGTCCCCTATCCTAATATTTAATTAAATAAATATTTTTTATTTATTTAATTACTCCCCATCATCCTTTATCCACCACCTTTAATTAAATAAATCTACATTTATTTAATTAAAGTTAACATTTTCCTACATTCCTAAAATACTCTAACCTTGCTTAAGTTAATTAATCCTCGATTAATTAACCTTATCCCCATCCTAATCATCATTATCCCATTCTCCAACTTTTGACTCCACCTAAGTTAATAAACCCTTGGTTTATTAACTCAATCCATCTTCATTAATCAATTAATCCTTGATTAATTGATCTAACCCTCATCCCTAATCCTCATTATCATTATTTCCTAATTTTAAATTCCTACATCTCACGTGCCCCCTTTAACCTCTTACACAAGCCACCCTATGATCCACCCTATCTCTTACACAAGTTTAATGCCTCTCTTCCCAATGTGTGCTCACACATGTGTGAGCACACCTCCCCATTTTATCCCTTTCCATCTTATGACACTTGTTACAAGGCTAATCAATCCTCATCCTTGATCCAAACCTAACCTTCTCAATCAATCTCAACCCTCCATTAGCCATTCAATCTTAGTCATTGATCCCTCTCACCAAATTTCTATATAATGAGGCCTTGACTCCCAGTCTTTTAACACACATTCTCCATATCCATATGTTGCTCAAATCTCCATCAAATACATCTTTATCCTACCATCATCATGCTAAAATTGTGAGCAACCACATCCTTATAAACATTAGAGCAAATATGTAAGAATGGGTGCTTCTCGTGAGCTCAATCCATGAAGAGGAAGGAGCAATGAAGGTATAACACCTTTGTATTTATTTCCTTATACATTTTCTATCATTTACCTTCATTATCATCTTTCCCATCTTCACGTGGCTTTTGGATACTCAACATACTTTAATGTTTAAATGAATTGTCATCCTTTTATATAGCATAGTAACTTAAGCACTTATAATATAGTTTCAGCTTGATAAAAGAAAGCATTTTACACTATACCTTATGTGCTATATATATATATATATATATATATATATATATATATATATATATATATATATGCATTGAACTTAGTTTATACAATGTTAACTTTGCTCACTCTTATATAAGTGTTGCATTGATTACTTAATCCACATCATATATGCATTGATATCATTTATATCATTCAATATATATATTATAATGTTTGACCATTATAATATATATATTTGTATGTATGTATTAACATATATATATTAAATTATTTAATAGCCAAACACATATATTTACAATATATATCTATACATATATTATTATATACAAAGTGTATGTATATATCCAATCAATTTCTCATGCATATGATGTATCCGTATATGAGTATGTGTAAGTATTTTTTCCTACATATGCACATACACGTATATGCTCATATACACGAGTTATCAAATATATAAATATATGCATATATACATTTAATGTATATACTTATCAATTATTACATATATAAAATACATGAAGTAAAACTCATACCCAATACAAAGGTTTAAAATTACTTAAGTAAAAACCAAAGAAACATCCAAGGAAATTCAAGGCAATGACTCAAACATTCCAAACATCATGAAAACTAAGACCAGGGGTTTACTTACTGAATCTCATACTAACTTGACTTAACTTTACTAAAATAGGATGTGAGTGTGTGATAGCTCAAGTAGGCACATTAGTGGCTACCATACCAAACTCCTCTTCTGGGTGATACTCTCCCTCTCTTCACTAGAGGGCTTCATTATTTCCTGCATCCAACTTAGTGCTTCATAAACTTAGTTAGTTGATCACATGAAAATCATATTCATCATATATCATTTGCATCATTAAAGCATTAAAAATAAATAATATCATAATGCATATTCATGTATTTCATTCATCAATTGAACATATTAAATTTATAATTCTGCATTCAATATCATATTTACTCATAAAGGTTAAAGTAATATGGTGACTTAGAAATAGGGTGTAACAACTAGCTTGTTACAAGTTTGGATTGGGAACTTTAGCTAGAAATATCGAACCAATTTTGAACCTCTAGTCATGGAATCACCTAGATATCAAGGCTTTACTAGACATGGTGTGACTAGGTTAGAGTACAACTTTCATTATCCCCCTTTTTATACCTTGTCGATTCACATGTTTGAGGTCATCCCTTAGGGTGATGAAATCCCCAAGAAGGCATCCTAATGGGAAAGAGACATTAAATTATTTTGATCTCCAAGATCACATGAATCACAAGGAGAGAGTATACATGTGACTAGTGGTCTTAGTTTAACTCACAAGACTTGGATCGAATCAATGATTTTGATCTTCAAGATCACCAAATGGTGAAAGGAGAGAGAATAAACCTAGATAAGGGACCCCAAACACAAAAAACAAGATCAATTGACCCTTTAATCTACTTTAGCATTCCTAAATTAGTAATATAAATAGAATTTTTTAACACAAGGTTGTAGGAAACATGTTAGTAGTTTTGATTTTTTATTTGACTAGCATGTAATTTACAAGATAAAACTCCAAGATAAACACTGCAACAAGTCAAAAATTAGTAGTTTAGTCCCTAAAAATAAAATTAATCTTGCTAAAAATTTGCATGGAAACACAACCGCCTAAACACAGAGCAAAACTGCCCAAACAAAGAATGATCAAATTCAAAAATTGAAAGTTTTACCTTGGTTATAGGGCTACCTAACTAGGTCATAAGGTCACCTAAAAAGTGATAGAACCGCCCTTGTATGAATAGGGTAACCCAAATGTGATTCCCTACACACACAAAAAATGATTACTAAAACATTTTTTTTTGTCCCAATAGGTAGTATGGATAACACATAGGCCCACAAAACCAACCTTTATTAGTAAACAAAAAAATATTTGTTAGAAAAAATGCAAATAATTTTGTTTAGCAAGTGGAACTAAGCTCCTAACACCCTGATGACAAGGCCACCCAAACATAGTATAGGGCTGCCCAAACACAACACATGGTCACCTAACTAGAACAAGTTCTTCCAACTGTGACCTGCATATGGTAAAACTCAAGATTTTTTTTTTCTTAGTGAAAAAGGGACATGGGTCCCAGAAGATGTGTTAATAATATGTGCATGAAATTTTGAGCCTAATAGATCAAATCAAATCAATATTAACATACTCTACTCAAAACATAAACAAAACTCAAATTAAGCATAAGGGTTGATAACACATGAAAAAAAATTAAAGGTATTACCAAAACCAACCCTTGTTGCACCATGGAATGACAGTTGCACTCATGGGTGGTTGGATGTGAGTGATCATGCTAGCAACATAAGGTTGCATATGAGGTTGATTGATTATTATTATTTATGAAAATAGATAGGATGAGCTCCAATTTATAGAAATTGGGAAGAACCAATGGATAGATAGGATTAAAAGATGAGATCAATGGCTCATATGGATTGAGATCCATTGAAAGGTGAGAGAAGAACAAGTTTCCTCATGTGTTTGGAGATGTAGGGAGAGAGATTAAGGAGAGAACCAATGGTGGATATTCTCCTTGGGAGAAGTGGATGGACAAGATGGAAAGAGTACTTTGGAGTACCCAAGAGGGATGGGCAAGTACTTTGACCCATGTGATAGGTACCAAGGCCATGCCACATGTATAAAGGCCCATGAATTGTGTAGAAAATTCCCATTCCTTTGTACACATTGGATGATGTGGAGGATTTGACAAGGGGTTGACTAGGATTAAGGATGTGCATGTAGGGGATTAAGGGGATAATTGATTTTATCCCACTCAATGTAATGTGTAGAAAATAGGAAATTAAATAATATTTTATTTATTTTATTTTTGGAAAAAGGATGGGGGACTTGTGTAAATAAATAATTCAATTTATTTACCTAAGATGAACTATAGGAGGAATATGATTAAATTATTTAAACTAGAAATAGGTGTAGGTGGATAGTGATGAATGGTGGATGAATAGTGAATTTATTAATTAAATAACTAAACATTATTTAATTAATTGGGTAATTAGGATTTTATTCAATCAATTATAGAAAATAGTTGAGTAATGACAAGAAATCAATTTTAGCTGTCTACACTTGACAACTAAGGCTTGATGAAGTACCTATGTACAAATAAAAATATCTCTCACAAATAGAGAAAAGGAGAAAGCCTCATGGGAGAAACTCCTCTCCAAAAGAGAAATATGAAATGAAGGACTAAGAAGCATCTTAAACAATGTCCCAAAATAAATAAAAACATGCAAAAAACCATTGAAGCATGAAGAAGTTATAGATAAATATCAAAAGATCACTAATTTATTGTTGTGAATGAAGAACCTCTTCCAAAATCAAGATGATGATCAAGATCAAGAAATAAAAAATATGCATGAGTTCCCCAACAACACTACTTGAATAAGTATTAGATGGTAAAAAAAGGCAAAATATCTTATGTTTGAAGATACAAATGACGCATGAATGTGCATGAGTGGCCCCAATGCAATACACAACCATGCAAAAGAAATGCAAGTCAAAACTACATGTGTCAATAGTCTAAAGAAAATTGATCAATTAAGGATAGAAGGTTTCCTCCACAAACAAGAATGCAATATTGTATATATAGTAAGTTCTCCATCTCACTAAAATTCATGGGTAACCAGTTGTTGCATCCTCCTAGTACATAAGAACAAAAACTAGAGACATAGCTCACTCCAAAATGAAACCAAGGAAGCACTATCACCAATGGTAGAAACCATCCCATAATGTTGAAAAGGGTGTGATAGGTCCACTGAAACAATGTGTCACTAGGTAGTGCATGAAGGAGACAAAATAACATCTAAATGTGCACAAGAAAGTACCTACAATTGAAAAAAGGTGTTGAAACAAAGACACACATGCATGAGGTGAAAATCACTAGAATTCATTATTGTCATGGAAGGGACACTCACTTGAAAAGGATGTGATGGAAAATACTAAGACACTACACAACCTCCCATAGTAGTTTATAATCTAGTGTAAGTACAAAATAAGGCACAACAAGAAGTGTGAAATCCCTAGAAAACATACATTAGAGTCACACTTTATCTTAGTACATTTACAAAAGAGAGTGATTCAATAGATGCCTATAGTGCAAAATAGGAAAAAATGTTGGAAATACATGTAGAATAGCCCAAAATTAGTCATCCCATGCAAACATAAAGCTTCTAGGATCCAAAATGTCCAAGTAATTTACTAGAATGTGAAAACACAAAAAATGAATAAAATGTACCTAGGAAAAAATATTGAAAAAGTGCATGGATAGCTTGGAATAGCTCTAAAATACCTAACATAGTAAGAATTGTGAAAAAAGGAGAAACAAGTCAAAATTATGAGCTTGGAGCAAAAAAATCAAATCTAACTTTGATAGATGATAAAATAAGCCAACATTTTTCTTTGAAAAAGCTAGCTACACCACTAGAAATTGCTCAAGATCATATTTCCAACAATGTCTTGTTCACCAAATTTTGATGTTGTACGCCCAAATTATACCAAAAATTAAAAATAGCTCCTTTAGGAAAAAATAGGGCTTGGAGGGCAAGTCAAAGGGTCATCTATACTATTGATGTCAAAAAATGGAATATGTTGCCAAGACTAAATATCCCTAATAACCAATGAAATATTCCTCTCATTGACAGAATATTATTTCACAAAAAAAAATCTACTGAGCTAAAAAATTCATCATAAAACTTACAATGGCCAAAAAAGATCAATAAACAAACATGATGCCAAAAATGGTGAAAAAAATATTGGAAAATAGCATAATATTCACCTAAAATTTTGCAATTGATCAAAAGAATCAACAATCACCAATAATGTTGAAGAAAAACATCATTTGTGTGGTGAGACAAACCAAAACTGTTGATTGAAAAAACACACCATCGGATAAGTGCAAACTATCAAAACATTGTCACGAGGTTGAAGAACAATAGAAACTACCCAAGAAGTGGTGGAAAGGCCAATTTTTTTTCAAATTTCTTAGAAAACTACATTGATGTTGGAAAAAATGTGAGGCTAGGAAATTGAAAAAGTTGTAGGAAAATACATGGCCACTATGCATGGGAAAAATAATAGTCGCGCATGTGATTGCGGGGGTGGAAATAAAGTTTTGCAATTGGTGGGAGACTGAGAAAAAATATGGATTGGCAAGAATTTTTTGGTACTTGAAAACAATGAAAAAGTCACATAAAACACTATTGATATCCACACAGGCTTCGAAAGTGGTGAAATTAGCAGATTAAGTTGAAAAATCCTATCAATTGTTTCCAAGGTTGTAAGGGAAACACACAAGGTTTTTGAGTATTTATGCATGCCAAGGAAAAACACAAGGGCACCTAATACAATGCATGGGAGATATGGGGTTGGCATTGGATTGTGTGAGGTCAATGTTGGGGTGACAAAGAGAAAAATGACCACCAAAAACCTCAAACACATAAACACAAGATGTTCTAAAAAATGTTTCCAAATCAAACCCTAAAAAAAACTAAAACCCTTTAAAATAACATCCCCTATACTAGAAAAAAATGTGGAAGAATCTAAAGGTTATCATAGAGAAAAAGAAAATGCTTGGTCAAAAAGAAAACAAAGGCCTATCGGTGCATGGAAACCTTCCACCATGAGAAAGAAACTCAATTAGTCCACCACACTTCAAAGATTAGAAAGGAGCCCAAGTAAAAAAAACGTCGACAAACCCAAAAAATTGATACAAAAACATGAAAAAATGTTGTCGAAAATTGAAGTAGGTCCCCACAATGAAAAAACTCTTTGAAAATTTCATTGCGAATTGTAATGCTAATAAAAACACAAGCCACCTTGGAAAACCTAATTGATCACCAAAAAGAAGCTTCAATTCACTATAAAAACCAAAAGGATGTTAGAAAAATCCAAAACGGTAAAAAAAAGAAGATTTAAAGCTATAGAAAAATCATCAATATTTTTGAAAAATCATTGATGATCAAAAAAGCTCAACAAAAAATTCTAATGTGGGGGGATTTTTTTTTGCTGAGAATCCATATGATATCATATGATGTACAAATAAATACATTGCATGACTCTAAATGTGTTGAAAATTGTGTCCTAGTAAAAAACAACTCAAATATTTTTGACTTTTGATTTTGACAAAACGACAATCAATCTTAGGGTTTTTGGGAATTTCAAACACAATGGTGAGGTGTGTATGGATCCATGATCCACCAAACATTCACCTAATTCTAAATATCTACAAAAGCAAAGAATTATAGATAGATAGAACTTTGATAACATGTTGAAGTTGATCCCTCAACCCCACAACTCCCAAAGATCACATGCAATCAAACACTTGTCACAAAAAGAGAGAAAAAAGGAAGCCAAGAGCTAGTGATCCAAGACATGAATCATTTTGGCATTGAATGAATAAAATGATACAATGAATCTATATAAAGGAAAAATGAAAAACTAGATCAAAAAAACCCTAAGGAAACCCTAAGTGAGGATAAGACAAGATCATGACATATGTCCTCATCCTATGACTTAAGACACAAAAAGGAACATTACCCAAGTAAGTTTAAGTCCTAGAGTACTAGATTACTCTAACATTTAATTTTTCTTTTAATTTCTCCCCTCTAATCTTGAAGTTTTTGTATATGAGTGTGGAGATATTCCATATGTTTTCTAATTAATCCATGCATATCTTGTATGACATAATACGTGATAGATACTTGGAGGATTTGTTGTTACATGTGATATATCTGCCACTTTAGATTTTTGGTCAAGGTGGGCCACTGCAAGCATAATTGGTAAAGTGTGTTGATCTCAACTATAATATTTTATAGTGTGCATATGTTTGATTCTATTTGTGTTTGGGTCGCTACACATTTCTCCCATTCCTCTGGCATCCTATGCTTAGTTAATTTTGCTCAGTGTTCTTTTTTATAGTTGTGGCATGATTCCCCATATTTGCAAGGAGTTCATCAATCAATTGTTTGATTTGATGTCCCAAAGGTTGTGATGTATTCCTTTGCAAGTGTGGAAAATTATTTTATAGGTCACTTATTACTCCTAGTTTCTCTACATTATCCACAAGTTATTTGAGGATATTCTCCTAGACAGTATGATGAAAGATATCTCTTAGCTAAAGCTTATGTGGTGGATAGATGTTGGAGATATCTACCCAAGATTCAACTATTGGTAGTTGTGGTGATGCTATTGGTTGAATACGATTTTGTGTCTATAGAAATTTCTTGATGGATTGCATCGGTAAGGTTGCAGTAAATGAGGAAGAATTATTCGATGATGGGGTAGATGTATAGGGCAGGTCTAGACGTAGTGACTAACTAGTCTCTTGTTGAGCTTCCTCTCTTTCCTCTCACGTTCTCACAACAAATTTCCTTCACAAGCCCCTCTCATGGGCTGAGATCTCTCAATTTCAATGGGAGAAATCTGCCTCAAATCTGTAGCAAAATTTTCTTTTTATTTTCTTCCCCCAATCTGCAACTTCTTTTCAAATTTCCATATGAGGTATTGAAGGGTCTTTAAAAACCTTTCATTTCTCTTGTTGTATGTGGTGCTTAGAATGAAAAATCCTCCAACCAAATTGATATGTCAAAATATTAATATTAAAACAATTAAAATCCCTCCAATAATACCTTTGAGTCTGCACACATAATTTTTTTTAAAAACAATCTTTTATGCAACTACGACAATGTCCATTGAAAAGACTAAAAAATGACTTTTTCCATAACTATTTTCCAAAAGCTTTGTTTTGTGTGAAGACTTCCCAAGGTGTGTATAATGACCTCCTTAAGCTTCCCCTAAAAGGAATTTTCCCCAGCATTTAGGAATCTTCAGAAAATAAAAAATGTCATAAAATCATCAACGTATTAATATCTCTCAAACCGTGAGGAATTTTTCCATGAAACCTTCATCGATGTGAGTGAAACACCTTTAATATTATTCTCCTCAAAGTATTTTTCTTCAAATTTCACCAAATTTGAAAAATATTTTTCTTGTAAAATTTTTCCCAACAAGCAAAATTGTGTAAGTGTGAAAACTCCAATTTGCAAATTTGAACAAATGAGATGTTTTGTAATGTTGAGAAATGCGAAGAACATCAAGTTAAACTATAATGCACACCATAAATAAGAAAATCAAATGATTTTTTTTGGGAAATGTAGGATCACCTATGAACCTAGATGCTCCTACATTAGACACGCTAGGTAGAAAGATTGTGAACATAGGCTCACAATGGTGGAGTTGAGTAGTCAAACTACTCTTTTAGGTTGAATACAACCTACAATTAACTCCCTCGCTATCCCAAATGTCCAAGATCAACCCTTCTTCTACTTTTTCCAACATCGTGTCGAAACTCGCACCACCATCCTCCAACAACTTTCCAAGGATTCTTTTCCTTTTCCCCCTCGTGGAATCATGTCCACCAAAGCCCAACCTCCTTTGCAAAATACTTTCCAAACTCCTCTCCTCCTTTGTGGGTTCAAACCCACCTCCAACCAACCACCTCCACCAAAATCCTCAAAACATCTTCCACTATCTCTAGAAGCAAATTATATGGAACATCTACTACATGCTCTTGCTCTCTATCTCTTCCACCTTCTATCATCTCATTTGAAACCAAAGTAACATCATAAAATTGATTTGTACCTCATTTTCATTTGCAGTTGCAACATCAAATTCCAGTGTGACATCTTCCACATTCTTGTCAACTGTAACCTTTCGTTCATCTCCCTTTGCTGCAACAACAAGCTTCATCATCCATTCTTCCTCAATTTCCAACAATTGTGCTAACAAATCTTCATCACCATTCGCTATGACCTCTTCGCTTCTCACTTCAATCCTTTCGTCTTCTTTCTCCATGCCTTCCTCATGGCATGTCTCTACTACAACTTCTTCATCTGCATTGGTAGGGGCTACATCTTCCTCTTTCCATTTCAGGTTGTTGTCCTCACTCTTCTTCTTGCTCCTCTTTACCACTTTCCTCTCACTCTTTCCAACATTCTTTTCCACTTCTCCATGAACCATCTTTCCCATCACCTCAAACACTTCATTTTCCACTTTCTCCCAATACTGCTCCCAAAATAGTATTCACACGGGTCTCCTCACGACCCATCCCATCTTTGTTTGCTATAATTTCACCTCATGTAATCTATCATCACTCTCAATCTGCAAAACAAATTCCTTTGCAACTTCAAGCTCTCTGCTGCTTAGTACTCCTCTACTGCAACAACCCTCTTGATCTCTTCACAACCGCTTCACACACTTACCTTCTAGTGCAAATTGCTTCACGGTCAGTGATCTATTCACACAACGTCTACAGGTCCTAGTGGATCCTCTACACTCTTGGGACTACAAACTCTAATATCAATTGATGCAGAGGGGACTCCCTCTACCAAACACACACACTCACAATTCACAAAAATAGATTTCAAATAAATTGCAAAATAACACACATGCTTCCTTTTATTGAAATCAACAAATTACATACAATATCTCATCATAAAAAATTGCAACAAACTTGGCCTCTCAAACTCTACAAAAAAACTCCCCTCTGTCCTCTCATACTCTCACAACAAATTTCCTTTACAATCCCCTCTCATGGGTTGAGATCTCTTAATTTCCTTGGGAGAAATCTGCCTCAAATCTACAACAACATTTTTTTTTCTTCTCCAATCTGCAACTTCTTTTCAAATTTCCATGAGGTATTGAAGGGTCTTCGAAAACCTTTCATTTCTCTTATTGTATGTGGTGCTTAGAATTCAAAAGCCTCCAACCAAATTGATATTTCAAAATATTAATATTAAAATAATTAAAATCCCTCCAATAATACCTTTGAGTCTATACACATAATTTTTTTAAAAGATTTTTTTATGCAACTGTGGCAATGTCCACCAAAAAGGCTGAAAATTGACTTTTTCCATAACTATTTTCCAAAAGTTCTGTTTTGTGTGAAAACTTCCCAATATGTGTATAATGACCTCCTTAAGCTTCCCTACAAGGAATTTTCCCCAACATTTATGAATCTTCAGAAAGTAAAAATGTCGTAAAATCACCGACATATTAATATCTCTTAAACCGTGAGGAATTTTTCCATGAAACCTTCACCAGAGTGAGTGAAACACCTTTAATATTATTCCCCTCAAAGGATTTTTCTTTAGCCTTCACCAAATTTGAAAAATAATTCTTTTGTAAACTTTGTCCCAACAAGCAAAATTGTGTAAATGTGGAAACTCTAATTTGCAAATTTGAACAAATGAGATGTTTTGTAATGTTGATAAATGCCAAGAACACCAAGTTAAACCAAAATGCACACCAAAATTGAAAAAAATAAATGAATTATTTTTTGGGTGTTGCAGAATCGCTTATGAACCCAAATGTTCCTACATCACCTTTACTTTCTCTTCTTGAAGTATCACACATACCTTTTTAGTGGCTTCTAGTGTTTCTTTTTTGATTTTTTGAATGGTTTGTGGATTTTGAAGCATTAAATTATCCACCATATACTTTGTGTAGAGCTCCTTGGCTTGTATTTATGCTACCTTCTTCTTGTGTTCTAGAGTAGATGAGGGATTGATCTCTACTAAAGCTTGTTCTTTTAGCCTTTCATCTTCTTGAATTTATTTTTCTTTCTTTTGCTTAAGGTTTAATGATATAGGAGCATCCTAGGTGTATGGTAATCCATATCAACAAAAAATATTTAAATTTTATTTGTGGTTTTAGTTTTGGTTTTTCTTGTGGGGTGCAATTTATTTGATATGTAGTCGGTGGAGGTGTAGCATAATGACATTGTTGCCATTTCATTGACAAAAGGTCATGATTGATTTATTTTCGATATCATTTTTTCTAGATGAGGTGAATTGGTACAAGTGGTTGTTGAATTAATAAAAATAAAACAAGTCTATTTTGTGATTAATTTTTGGGCAGATAAAAGAGTTCATTTATTTTTTATTTTGGCGTGGGAAGAATAAAATTAGAGGATAACAAAAAGAAAACAATGCAAAATAATTTAAGGGAGGCCACTTAGTTTTGAAGGTAGCTTTAAAATTTAAAATGATCAGTGCTACAAGGAGAATATGAGGAGTCAACTAGATAGGAAGTGGAAAGAAGTTTGAAGGAAATATGTAAAAATTGCAAATTACAAGAGAAGAGGGTCGTGCCTATGAGGAAGATTAAAAAAAAAAATTACAAATTGGAAGGGAAGAGAGGAATTTCAACCATGATTAGCAAGAGAAACATGAATGCCAAAAGAAAAATAAAAACAATGCTACACAATAGAAAGAAAGGGTGATTTTCATCAAATAAGAAAAGAAGAGAAGACTGAAGATGGATGGAGGGGAGAATAGAGGATAAGGAATAAAAAGAGAAAGAAAAATAGCTCACACCTCATTTGAAGGGGAATGTGATGAGTGTAGATTGTTAAAAGAGAAGATAAGTTGCTATGAAACTACAGGGAAGAAAAAATAATGTATGAAAAATACGAATATAGTATGTAGGTGAGAGTAAAGCAATGTATGTGTAGAGTAAAATGCCAACTCTTGCAGGAATTGTTCCATCATCTCATCATTGTTTTTGTAGAGGTAACCATATATATAATGATTAATTCTTATATAATCATTTTTTTTAGCCCCCATTTCTCCATGTAGATTATGGAGGACTCCATCTCCAAACAAGCCACTAAAGAGGATGTTGATATCTAGTGAATCTTCAATTTGTGTATCCTTTGGTTTTTGATCTTCTTGCTCTTCTTTTGTGGATGACTGGGTTTCCTTTCTATTTTTTTGTTGTTTTTTCTCTTTGATCTCCTCTCCACAATCATTTTTAAGAGAACTTTAGTGGCTTGTTCCATTGACGCTTTATTTTGTGTTGGTGTTGTGGGTAATGTAGCAAACTACTTGTTCATTATCTAAAATATACTTAACATATCTCTAATAAACCATACTTTTTTTTTGAAATATCACAATAATATTTAACCAATAATTTTTATATAAGGAAAGATAACATAATTCGAACATATATATTTATATTTCCAAAACATTACATTGACTCAATATACTTCCCTTAAAATAAATTATATCGTAAAAGCATTACTCAAGTATCTACCTTCAAGTATAAGGAAAAATCAAAGGTTTCTTCCTCCATATATGTGTTTGAATTATCTCATTCTTCCTTGTGGCACCTTCTATCTCTTTCTAATGTTTCCTTAGGTATCTTCCTCATAACTCTAACACCTTTAGGTGTGTTAGAACCCTACAATTCATCACTTTTTGATTGAGGTGGTGCATTTTGGAAGTAATGTTGTGCTTTGTCATATTTGAATAATTCATTATCAAGGTTGCCACATAAAACTCATTACTTATTTTTATTAGATCAAAATTTGATTGGATAATAGCCTTTTATACCAAATTTTTAACAATTGGCATCTTTTCCTTTGTGGTTGGCTCTACCTCGTCCTTTTCCCCCTTTGTAGTTATTGAAGGATATCAATGTCTGCAATGCGTTAACATTTCTTTGGTTTATCTATGAAGGAGCTCTATATTTGTGGTCTTGTGTGTACAAGGGGTGTTCTGCAAGTCACTTCACATATGCCATTGTTTGGTTTGTTGTATGTTTGTGATGCATTGGGCAGTGAGGTTCATGTTCATCTTCAGTAACTTTTACTCTGAATCATAGTGGTGGGAAATCATTTGTCTCATGATTATCTCATTCATTGCATAAACCACAATATACTATTTGGTTCCTCTAGGGAGTTGTCTTAAAATCTACTTTTAATGTGGTAGCCCTTTTCTCACCTTTTAATAGAGGGGATTTATTTCTTATGTGGCCCTCTCTTGAATAGTATGTACATATATTTTGTCTTTGTTTGTTGTCTTCTTTTGCTAATATTTCCTATTTCAATTTTAGTTGTTCTATTTCTAATCTCATTTTCTCAAGTCTAATGTTTTTTTTATCCTTGCTTTCCCTTCTCCAAGTTTTTATTCTATGCGACAAGCCAATGTTACTAAGTCAAAGTATCTATCAAATATTCTCCCATCTAGGGATACCCTAATTTTTGGACTTAGTCATGATGTGAATCATTTTACTTTTTTATTTTTTAGTTAGTGGTTCTTTTATTTTTTGGGATAGTTCTATAAATATTCAATCATATTCTTTTATTGTCTCTCCTTCTTTTTGTACTAGTTCCCACATCTTGGTGACACTCTCTATAGGAACCTTTGGAGTTTAAATTTTTTTCAATAATTCTTTCTATACTTCATTCCACTCCTTTTCATGTTTAGGGTAGTTTTTTTGTACCAAGTTAAAGTATCATTTCTCAAAGTTTTGATAAAATAATTTTTTTTAGTTTGATCTCTTGCTATCCCTTTTCTTTGCCAAAGAGATTCCAATGCAAATATATATTTTGTGGATTCTATGGTGTCCTTTCCAAAAATATGGACCTTGATTGGGGAGTCCATAACTTTCTTAGGTTCTTATTTTTCCTTTTTGTGGTAAGTTCCTTTTACTACTTTCTCTTTCTTGTGGCTTTTGTGTGATGTAGACTTACTCTCTCCCCCTTTATCTCTTGCTAACTTAATGTCAAAGTATTCCTTCCCTATTATTTCTTCACAATCTACTATAATTTTTTGTTGTCTATCTCTTGGTTGTTTTGGTTCTTCTTTTGTCTATTCTAATAAAATTATTCTTGTCTTATATGACATAGGGGATGGGTCTTGGTCTAAGGAATGTGCCTCTTCAAGGTGACACTTTGTTTTTGGTGATAAATTTTTATTTGTAAATGATATTTTATCGGTTATTTATGACAAGTCTTTGACTAAATTGAACATGGTTTTTCTTCTTTCGCTTATCTATTCTTTTCTTAATTTTCTTACAATTTTATTGATTATTTTATCTAGGTAATCTGTGTCAAGGGATAGGAACTTTCAAGGGTTTTAATGAATTCCATGAATATTTCATCAAAGCTAACTTTAATGTAGGATAAGTCTTGTTTTAATTATGGTGATTTAATCAATTGTGGTAGCACTAGGGTTTGAATTCTTCTGTAGCTTTCCTCCAGTCTCTTCCTTGATGTCTTGTATCTTTCCATGTTCTCCTTTAATTCTATTAGTATTGATTCCACTCTTTCAAGATTTCCTATTATTGGTTTTGAGGTATGAAAAAATTCTTCCTTGTTGGCAACCTCTATATTGGTATATTTTTCTTTTGTTTGTTTGGAAGCACCCACATTAGCATCCTCAACAATACCCACCTTGGAGTGCTCACTTTTTTTCATCTTCCATCCTTTTGCGATACCTTTCTTATCTTTCTATAGTGTTTTCTTGTTGCCTTTCTTCCATGCTTTTACGTTCCATGTTTAATTGGCTTGCCAATGCAATTTATTTTATAACTTCTCTTAGTTTCTTTGTTATCTGAAAATGAAACCAATGTTAATAAGTATATAATCTCTTGTCTATTTCTTTTAATGGTATAAGTGATAAAGAATAGGTATATACTCTTTTCCATTTAGGTTTTATCTTTTAATCATTAAAATTAAAGCATGGGTGCTAGGGTAAGTTACCAAATATTGGATATCTAAGATGACGTTTTCAATTACTTTTCTAACTATTAACAAATTTAGTGAAAAAATTGATATAGACATGTTAGAATACAATAGAAAAGAATAATTTTAATGACTACAAGGCTAAATATAGCATATGGGACAACATATTGAGAAACTACTAAGAAGCCTAGAAATGAGCCCCCTTGTTTTCCCAACCTTATCATCTTTGAACAAATCTTGTATCAAAGTAGCCACTAAAGTGTTTACATACTTGGCCCAAATATCACCGTAAGCTTTACATTCTAGAATAAATTGATTCTTAGATTCAACTACCCCTACCATGTAAAAGATACAAAATCTTTCCTCCCATTCTTCTTTAGGTCTTTTCCATCTAAATTTTACATCGAAGATAGAGCGAGCTAGTCTTCAATTGAGCTATAAAAATATTTGCTCTCCAAGGTATATTTATTCCTATTTATGCCTATTGTTGACGATCACAAATGGGGTAAATTCATCAACATAATGCCTCTTTACCCTTAAAAAATTTTCCCACATAGATTTATGAAATTTATCTATAACAAAGGCCTTTATTTATTTGTTATTATTTGGGCACATACTTAGGTGAATGCCCCATTTTCTTATCCACTTGATTTTTTTTCATCCAATACTTTTTTCTCTCATTCAAAGCTTCTTTGATGATAGTTTTAGGCCATCCATGTGCCTCCATTTATTCAAAATTTTAAAGATAAATTATGAGATACACCATAGCAATGACCTCAATAAATAAGACTCTCATTTTAGGAAAATATCTTGTAAGGGACCAAAATTTTGAGTTTGTATTTTTGTGTGATAATGTGTTTTTAAATCCTCTCTATTTGCTTCTATTCTATCACTAAAGTTTTGCTAGCTCATAAATCGCATCCATAAATAATCATTGTAATAACAAAAATCCCAGAAAGAATCCACATAATTTTTTAGTCCCATAACTCAACCTCCTTGCTTCTATTTTGCAATGCATATAACACTCTCCATCCTCCCAAAGTTCTCTTCCTTCTACAAGTATTCAGTTGAGCTTGTTGTTGAAGTCAATGCCAAGATATTTTTCCTTTATTAATTCCTCTAGAATATTTCCTTGATAATAAAAGTTGAGTTGATTTTTTTCCTTTTATTGTAAATCACAATCTTCATCTTGTTGGTGTTGACTTGCATACCTACCTCCTTGTAGAATTGATCTAAGGTACATATAACTACTCTTGTAACTCTTGCATGGATTTATAGATCAAGATGAGATCATTAGTGTACAAGATAAGCCTCACAACATACTCTCCCAAAATAAAATAGTCCCCTCTTTGCATATTGATGAGCCTAGTTTTTGGTCTAGTTTTGGTAGAATCTATAGCCTATTTGCTCATAGATGTCATGTATTTTAATGCTTGAATATTGGTATTGGCATAATGTTTCCCTCAAACCATTGACATTTTACATTACCATATCTCTACAGGCTTTAATGATATTTTGCATAATATGTGTTAGGGTTAGAATGGCAGATATCTAACAATTAAATGCAAATTTAATTAATAAACAGAGAAACTAAAACACACATAGAATAAATTATAACACAAAGAATTTAACGTGGTTCACCCAATCTAGGCTACGTCCACCAAACCATAGCCATCCAATGATTTTATTATCCAGTGCAAAAACCTATTACAATCTTGTGAATAATCGTGTTTTTCATCATACTGAAACCCCCATCCGAACCCCTTTTTAACAAGCTTAGAAGCTTCTAGATTAGGGTTCTACAAAATCGGTTTTTTTCCTTTTTTCATTAATTTTTCCTTTTCCAATGACGACACGAAAAAGTAGGAGGAAATTTTTTCTCAAGGGCTGTCGCCCCCGAACCCCCCGCTCAGGGCCCAGCTCGGCCCCAGACCTCGGCAAGGATACATGTTGGGGTGTACAGTATAGCATGATTAGTCACCACATACCAACAATATGTGGGTCATCTATGTTGATTTTGCATGTGATTAATGAGTGTTTCTTAGAGTGGTTATTGATGTGTAGATATTATGTGTACTAACCATGGGCTGCAGACTTAATACATCAAGTTATGGAAGACATCGCCAGTTGGGCATGCACCATAACATCCAGATGAGAAGCTGCTCTAGGTCAAAGGCAGCTGCCAGCAAAGATTCTTCATGCAACTAAATGTAACTTCCTTGTAGTGGACCTTAATGATTGAGCATGCATGGGCATTACTGTTGTGCTAGATCTATGCTTGACTTGCATGTCTAGCCAAATTCCATGCATGCGTAACCGCCGCCACTCCACTTTCCCCTATTTTCCCTAAATGGTGTCCTCCCAGTTGTGGAGTTGACTGCCTTGTTAGCTATATTATAAATAATAAGTTGATGCTCCTTCTTAGTTGTTGTTGCTCGAATCTACATTGTACTCTCATTTCAATAATACAGATACATTACTCTTTGTATGCATGATTTACAGTGAATAGAAATCAAGTTCTGAGTTCGAACATTTGAGTTTTGTTAGTTTAGAGGATACTTATCCAAGGGGGCCCACTTGGTGTGTAATCCATTCTCTTAGTTCAAAATTAGCTTAGTATTACTTGTCATTTGATACTTAGTTTGAAATCTGGCATTGACTGTTCCTACAACCACTAGAAGTCCATTTTGTGTTTGTTCTTGTAGCCAAAGCAGACAGAGTAATTCATGTTTTTTGCTCAAATATTTCATTCTTGCTTTGCATTTCAATTTAAGCATAGTTATTGGTGGATGTTCAACTTTGCTTTATTTCCTTTCAGCTATTTACTTTCAGCATTATGTTTCTTAGTTGTAGAATGCAATGACTACTTGAGCCCCTAGTGCACATATAATGCTGACCCATTTCAAGTTCATGTCCCTAGGTTGACAAGTTAAATGCACCTTCATGATGGTTGAATGACTATTTAGGTTAGATGTCCAATCTTTGAGTCATGACTGTAAAAGCCTAGTTATGAGATCATTGTAGGAGGCCAACATTTTTGGCACCATTGTCGGGGATGGTAACAAGCTAGGAAGTTTTTAGAGTCATTGGTAGCTTTGTTGCAGTATCTTTGAAAGTTGTTCTTAGCATAACCTCATATAGGAAGTAATGACCCTCCTGATTCTTTACCAATTTTTTTTGTGTGAGTTGACTAATAGTGAGTGATACCACATGCATAGAGGAAGGAGAATGGATGCTTATGAGAGATTTCTTCCTAACAATCCTCATCTATTCCAATTAGTTGAGTACTAGAACTTATCAGAAGAAGAAGATCCACACCTCTTTGTAGACACATCCTAATTTGACTAGTTTTGAAGTCTCCTTGGAAGATCAAAATTAGCTTGAGAACCCCTTTGTCTTTGAACTACATCAAGCAAGCATGGGTGATGCAAATGGGAACAAACAAAACCAACCAAATTTTTCTTTCCCCATTGCCCATCATAATGAAGTTGTCAATACTAAGAACATTCTTGCCTCATCACTCCCCAAGTTCTATGGACTTGTGACCAAAGATCCTGATACTTTCTTATTTGAATTTGACATACTCTGCAAGAGTTATGATTATACTACTGATGCCCATAGGCTTAATTTATTTCCCACCACTTTGAAAGAGACTGCATTAAGATGGTTCATGAGCCTAGACAAAGATATTGTGCAAACTTGGGAAGATATGAAGACAAAATTCCTTGAAAAGTACAAGGAATACTGCAGGGGTAGTGACATGAGAGAAGACATTTTCATGATGTAGCAGAAGGAAGCCGAGAGCCTGGAAGACTACATTGCAAGATTTTTGTTTTGCCTACAAAAATATCCACACCATGCACTTAATGAGGACTCACAAAAGTTTCTTTTCCTAAGAGGAATCAATGATGGCTACACTGATGCTTTGGACCTCATGGCAGGAGGAGATATCTCCCAAGTTCCTTTGGAAGATATCAAGAAGATATGCCATAATTACTCTAGGGCAGCTTCAAAGAAAGGGAGAGCTTATCATTCATCCATGGGTAAGTCAACTACCGGTGGAGTTTCAAGAATGGAGATCACTCATTTGATAGCAGAATTCAAGCAAGATATTATTGACAATCTAGCTATTCAACTAGATACACTTTAGGCCAAAAAGAAGCAAGAGGAGGCAGAAATGATGTTGATAGAGTATTGTCCTCACTGCAAACAAAAGAAGAGGGACTACAGATGTAAGATGGTCGCTAACCTGGAAAGTAAGTAGATTCCACCTGAGTTCAAGCCAATTCAGATTGAAGAAGACCAAGTCTACTATGTTGCACAAAGGAAGCCCTGGGCTCCAAGACAAGGTATGCCACCAGACCCACTATCCTATGTTGGACCATATTTTAACTCTTACTCATCTGGTAGCCAATGGTAGCCCCTATATCCACCCAGTTATGGAGGCTATCCACCACAACCTTGGTGTAACCCTCCAAATGCTTGGCCTAACCACCAGAGTCCTCCACCTCAATGGTAGCAACCTCAGGGGAATTGGCAGCAATTTCAAGGGCACTGGAAACCACCTCGAGGAAATTAGCAACAAACAAATGAATGGAGAGGATGGAAACAATGGCCTACCTAGAATACCACCTCCTCAACCCCATCAACCTACTATAATGCCTCCACCTAGCAATCCAAGTCCTAATGCACCTAAACCAACTCAACTACCAGCTTAGCCCACACCCAATCCTAATAATAAGCCACAACAACAGCCTATATATTATGTTGATTCAAACCAATTTCATGCATATGCTATGAGCATAAGTGATATTCATTTGTGTTCAGGAACCAAGCTATCAGCCCCTTCCAAGCCCATCATTACTGAGATTCCTATGGAAGAGGAGGAGGAGCCTCTGAATGATCCTAATCAACCAAATGCACCTAAAAGTCTTGAACCAGTCCAAGCCAAACAAACTGAGCAAGAACCACCATTTCCTCAGATACTGGAAGTTGTCAAAAAGAGGGAAGAAAAGGAGGATACTACTTTTGACATCCTAGATCAACTAAAGCATATATGCATTCAAATACCCCTATTTCAGGCCATAAAAGATGTTCCAATCTACGACAAAGCCATTAAGGAAGCTTGTCTTAAGAAGTCGAGAAGGAAGAAGAAAGACCCAACTACAATTCATGTGGTGGGCCAACTAGCTGATATCATGTTGGGAAAAGTGACTATTCCCAAGTATAGTGACCTAGGCAGTCCTATGGTAGCAGTTGTCATAAATGGGATTCAAGTGAAGAATGCTTTGATTGATTTAGGGGCAGCAATCAATGTAATGACCAAAGATATCCTATAGCAACTAAATATTGCAAGCATGAGATCTACTCCTACTATCCTGCAGCTTGCAGATAGCTCTATTGTTAAGCCTGATGGTGTAGTGGAGGATCTTGTGGTGGTGCTAGACTCCTGGGAATATCTAGCAAATTTTATGATTCTTTCTTATGAGGCCACACTAGGCGGGTATCCCATTATCCTTGGAAGACCTTGGTTGGCAACTGTCAATGCCTATATTGGATTTTGATTAGGTGACATGACCATTTTGGATGGAAGGAGTACTAAATTTTTTGTTCTTTATCCACCTTCTTAGCCATCTCATGATGAAGAAGATTCTATATGGCCACAAGTTGGTGAAGAGGCTGAAGAAGTTAATTCTATGGCACAGCTTATGATGTTGGGCAAAAGCTCTTTCATGCAACTCCAAGATGAGGATGAGGTGTTGATTAATATCATTCATAACCATTATGGAGTGGAGGACACATCATCTTCTACTTTAGTCGGCACACACCTGCCTGTTCTTCTTGCAACCATTATTTTTGCAGACGTTTTTCCTACAGATGTTCTTCTTGCAGCCATTGTTCCTACATATGTTGTTCCTATAAACAGACTTCCTGCAGCAACAGGTGCATTCCATACATTGTTGTCATATAAACTAAAGGTACCATGTGTTAATGAAGCAGCCATGGTAGAATTAACTACACAAGTACAGGTGTCAGAAGGAAAATATATGAATATTAATAATAAATTGAGCGAAGCGCAACAACTATTATTGGCAAATCTATTAAAAGCCCATCAACATGCATTTTCTTGGGATTATCATGACATGAAGGGACTAGATCCTAACATTTGTACCCATAGAATTTATATCATAAATGATTGCACTCCAGTAAGATAGCCACAAAGGAGGATTAACCCTGCACTAAGAGAAATTGTGAAAGGAGAACTGTAGAAATTGCTAAAGGCAAGATTTATCTATCCCATTTCAAATAGTCAGTGGGTGTCTCCATTGGTGATTGTGCCCAAGAAAGGAGGCAAGTGGTGAGTTTGTGTTGATTACAGAGAACTTAATGCTGCCACCAAGAAAGATCACTTTCCTTTACCATTCATTGACCAAGTTTTAGACACACTTGCAGGGAAGCAATACTTCTCTTTTTTAGATGGATTCAACAACTACAACTATATCCAAATTGCACTAGAGGACCAGAAGAAGACCACATTTACCTATCCATGGGGGACCTATGCCTATTCGATACTCCCATTCAGTTTATGCAATGCACCTGCAACCTTCCAAAGGATAGTCATTGGTATATTTTCAGACATTTCTCATGATTGTATGGAGATTTATATGGACGACTTTACTACTTATAGTGTTGATTTTGATCAAGCATTAGAGAATCTCAAAAGGGTCCTACAAAGATGTGAGGATCAAAAATTGTCCTTAAATAGTGAAAAATGCTTTATGATGATGCAAGAGGGTGTAGTTCTTGGCCACTACATCTCCCATAAGGGAATTCAAGTAGATCCTACAAAAATAGAGGTAATCATCGATTTGCCTATGCCTGTAAAATAAAAGGATGTTAGAATTTTCTTGGGTCATGCGGGATATTATAGGTAATTTATCAAAGACTTTAGTAAGGTAGCAACATCGTTGTATACCCTTCTCACTAAGGATGTTGAATTTCAATGGACTAAAGCCTGTGACAAAACATTTTCTACTTTGAAGGCAACATTGACAAACGCTCCTGTATTTAAGGGACCTAATTGGGAGCTTCCTTTCCACATTCACATTGATACATTAGATTATGCCATAGGAGTCATCTTAGGACAGAGAGAGGGAGTTGTTGAGAATGTTATCTACTCTGTCAGCAAAATTTTTGCAAGGAGCTGAATTCAATTATATTGTGATAAAGAAAGAAATGTTGGTCGTAGTTTATGCATAGAACAAATTTAGACATTACATAACAGACTACCAAATCTTTGTGCACATTGATCATGCACCCATTAGATATCTTATGAATAAACCTTTGATCACAAGGAGATTGGTAAGATGGTTATTATTAATGTAGGAGTTTGATATTTGTAGATAAGCCAGGAAGAGCTAATGTTGTTGCAATTTTTTTTTCAAGGTTGACTACATTAGAAGACAACCAACCCATAGATGATGCTTTTCCTGATGAGCATCTATTCTCCTTCAGTGTACAAATACCTTGGTATGCTGACATAGCCAACTACTTTGTCACAGGTAGAGTTCCTTTTAATTTATCCCCAAAGAGAAAAGGGCCCTCATTGAAAGATCTTTGACATTCTCTTAAATTGTTGGATGTTTATTTTATACTGGATCTGACCGTGTCATGAGAAGATGTGTAAGAGAAGATGAGACTTATGAAATTTTGCATGCATGTCATAATGAACCATGTGGAGGACACTTAGCGGCCAAAAGAACAACAATGAAGATCTTGAACATAGGGTACTACTGGCCAACACTCCACGGAGATGTACGAAGGTATACCAGAAAATGTGATAGATGTCAAAGAATGGGTAGACCAACCAGATTTGATGAGATGTCATTGTGCCCTTAGATAGTGATCACTCCATTTGACAAATAGGGATTAGATTTTGTGGGACCAATTGACCCTCCATCAAATGGTAAGTCTTATTGTGAACCCCAAATATATGTACCTGCAAAACAAAGAAATTAAACACCTCAAGTTAGATATTGCAAGCATAAACAAGGATTCCCCATGGAATTCATTTACAATTCAAACTAGGAATGAAAATATGCAAGAACACAATACAAGAGATAAAACAAAGATGAAATCCTAATTTAAATAGCAAACTCTTGACCCCATGGGGGAATTGGTGCCAATTTGATGTGGAAATTTGGCCCTTTCCCAATTCCTATGAATGCAAGCTTCAATATGTAGACTTGATGAAGAGATTTGATCCACTTTTGATGATGAATGATGAGGACTCCAAGCCAAATCTGCAAAAGAAACTAGCTAAAAATTCAATGGTGTGAAACTTGATAGATATTTGAGCATGGTAACTTTACTCAAATTGTGGATGATGAAATGAGGAGAGGAGATCTTCATTTATAGGATTTCAAGATGGATAAAAGTCCAAATTTGAGCAATGTGGGACTAACTTTCATCCAAGGATATGGTGCCACTTGTCAAGCTATGAATGGATGATGGTTGTGCAAGATTTGGGGTTTGTGCCAATAAATACCAATATTTGAAATTCAAATTTGTTGAAATGACATGTAAGAGGGAAGGGAAAATGCAATAAATGCCACTTGGCTCAAGGCAAAGGACATGTAAGAGGTTTTAAATGCCTTGTTGGATGTACATGTTGACTTGGAATTTTTGAATTCAAATTGGGAGAATATTCCAAAAGATGCCATGTGAGGGAAAATAGGATTTAATAAATGAATTAAATCTATTTTCATGTGCAACTTACATTATCTAGAGGATGGGACATGAAATAAGGTTAAATTAATCAAGGTTTAATTAATTTAATAGGATATTAGATGATGTGACTTATTTGACTTAGATTTATAGATTTATTTAAATCAGATAAGAGAGGAATATGATAAGAGGCTAATTAAATAAATATTTTGATTTATTTAATTAAAGGGGATGGTGTTAGATTAAATCAAATAAGGTTTTAATCTATTTAATTTAATGGATAGACTTTAGAGATTTAATCAAATAAATTGATTATTTAATTAAATAAGGATAATTAAATCAGATGGATTGATTTAATTAACAAGAGAAAGTGACTTAATTAGACAAAATGATTTATTTAATTAAGAGATGAATATTGATGATTTTAATTAGATAAGGGAATTTGATTAAACGGTTAGACTGAGGGATGATTTAAGAAGAAATGATGTTAGTAAGTCAGGATCAGATGCACGATGTCAATCAGTATATTTTCTATGTCTACATTTTGCCCCTCTTTGAAGCAATGCACTCGTTGCATTGGTTCAAAGAATAAACGATCTCGATCAAAGCCAAAAATTTTGACATTTAAAATTTTGCCCCATTGCTGCATGGCAAGAGGAAACATGCCATTATGATGCCCCTCAAGAGATCGGACGAAAATTTCAATTTTTTGGGTGATCTCGCAAAAAAAGGTGACAAGGTGCCCGAGAGGTTTGGAAGGGGTTCGGGAGGCTAAAAATGTGTCTAAACGCAATAAAACGATGAAAAACAAGCCTCAAACAGACGAAAATAGGTTTGGGGGGCCAAAACCCTAGTAGGACAACCCTAGAGGGTAAAAAACCCCTAATTTTTAGGCTTAAAAGGGGCTCGAGGGGTCACTTTCAAGTCATTTTCATTTTACTGCTTTTAAGGAGAGCTTGCCTCCAGTGGTGCTATTATAGCGCCGCTCGGTGTTTAAAGCGTGTCGCTTTTTGCCATTTTGCACCGCAGGGGTGCAATATGGAGTTTAGAAACTCCACCGCTAGGCTCGGGTTCAACTCGGACTCGCGGGTTAGTTTGAAAAAGCGCGCTGTGGCGGCGCCCTTTTCATGAAAACTGCGACGCTAGGGTCAAAGTGCGCCGCGGCGGCACCATGTGGCCAAATTTTGAGTCCAGCGTTAGAGTTTGAGAAAACTCAAACTGTGACGCCTTCACGAACTGCGCCGCTAGATGCAAGTTTGGAGTGTTAGGTCAGGATTTTTTTTCAAAATTTTTAACATGTTGACTTTGCGTGATGCAGGACGGGCCTAGGGAGCTTTATTCGTGGGAGCACCAGTCATGGGATTTGGCAAGCGTCCTACAGGACTTGAGCGATAGAGACCAAGATCGGCTAGGTGTCGCAGGACTATGGCATATTGCGTATGCGAAGCTCGTGCGCACACACCTCGGGATGTTGTTAGCTCTGGCGGAGCAGTGGCACAATGAGATGTCGTTGTTTCATCTTCCCACTAGTGAGGCGACCGTCACATTGGAGGATGTTTAGCGCATACTATGGTTGTCCATTCATGGCCGTCGAGTGATCTACGACATGGAGGAGGGATGTGAGTACTGTACCTGAGTCCTCGCCACTCAAGATATCATTTACTGCGAGGGTCAAATCGAGCTAGAGAGGTACAAAGTCATAGCACCTCCCTTCTATTGGGCCGTTGCGGCGATTATTTCAAGCTTGGTTGCCCCAGACAGACGAGGGCGGTATTTGAGTCCTGGATGGGGATACTGTTGGGAGAGGATGGTCTGGGACAGGCCGGTTCGATTTGTATGGGGGCCCGTCCTTCTGGCTTCACTTTACAGGGATCTCCATGAGTATGCATACGTGGATGGCAGAGCACTGGGAGTTTGGGTGACACTTCTACATGTTTGGGCATGGGAGCACATTTTTGTGCTACGTCCATGGGTTGTTCCAGTTTCGATGGGGGCAGAGGATGCCCTAGTGGCACGGTACAGAGGTTGTGTGTCCTTCACACACACTAGAGAGCACGGGATCCCCTACTGGAGGCGGGTCATATATGAGATGCTTGTATTCACTTGGAGACCATACCTCGGTCAGCCTGGATGGGCTGATGATGCAAACCAGCTCTTCTACTACCGGCAGGACAGATATATGTAGGGCTGAGAGCACACTATGATCGAGCGATACCTGTCAGGGCATGTACAGCGTCAGTTTGGAGAGCCGCAGGATCGTCCAGATGACGGTTACATGGCCGTCTTTGCACGCAGCATGACACAGGTGTCATGGGGTCCTGGTATTCCTACTGCAGAGGCAGTTGACAATTTTCAGCAGCTGGTGGCCCGACTGTGGGCCTACGATCAGGGTTTGGCAGATCCGGGCACGACACAGGCCTACAAAGATTGGTTTAGGCCTCCTCTTTAGTTGATTGTCCTAGGTGAGGATCCAGAGGCACGCAGGGTCAGGGGCAGGGGGAGAGGATGAGGATGAGGTCCCAGGGTTGTGATTCGACAGGACCCACCGTTGGTGCCCCCAGTTCCACCAGATCAGGGAGATGTCCCTATGCAGGACTAGCAGCAGGATCTGCTAGTCCCACCACCATGAGCTGAAGGTGAGGTTCAGGTTCCTGTACAACCATGGGTATAGCCAGTAGGGCAGACAGACTCACGGGATGCCTTGATTTTGTAGCTACAGGCACAGGTACAGGCAGTGACGGCTGAGCGGGACCAGGCACGAGCTGAGAGAGAGCAGCTCAGAGCAGAGAGAGATCAGGCTGTATAGCAGCGACAGGTCGCAGAGCTACAGGCAGCTACAGAGTTGGGCCGTAGGCAGTAGATAGAGAGCATGACAGCCGCAACCTCCTCCTAGGGTATAGTGTCGGTACGATCTTACAGGGAGGCCGTTCGAGAGGCAGAGTACTATCGTCAGGCCTATCATGATCATGTTCCTAGAGCAGCATGGGTCCCAGAGTACTCAGAGCAGGCCAGCCAGAGACCACCAGAGGGTCACGGTGACAGGGGTGAGGGTAGCATTCACGGAGATCAACCGTGATCTAGAGGATATGATGATTTTGTGCCTTATGGGCCCATTTTTGACAGCCTTGATGGGCATTTTGTACCGATTGACATACACATACAGTGATCTGATTATTTTATTCTTTTGTACTATGATAGTGATATGGATGATATGATATATGAGCCGATTTTGATGAGATGTATCGTGTACTTTTATTTATGCATGTATGGTTTACTTTTATATGCTTTGCAATGATGTTCCTATGGATGCATTTATTTCTAATGATGTATGTGATGCCATGATGTGCAATAATGTGCGTAATAATACTTATTTATGAGATGATTTATGAATGTAATATGATGTGATGGTCGTGATATGATGCAAATGGTTTTATGAGATGTTTTTAGAATAACAAATGTTATTATCCTAAATAATGTATGTAATGCAACGATATGTTAATGCAAAGTGATATGTTAATGTGTAATGAATTAAATGCTTATATGCCTATTTGTTTATGATTTATGCAATAAATGATTATGAAATGATTATGTAAATGCTATGTGATGATTTAGATGGTAATGTGAAGTGCAAATGCAATGTTTATGCAATGATTAATATAATGCTATGAGATGCAATGTAATGGGAAAAATGCGATGATATGGATGCACCTATTTATATGATGATGAGAATGCGATGTTTCACATATGATATGCAATGCAATGTGCTAATGATGTCTATATGATGTGTTTATGTAATATGCTAATGATGTGTGGATGTAGGATCGATGGTGATGATGGTGATGATGAGCAATTGTCATAGTACCTGATTAGCGCGGTTAGTAAGAAAAGAAGAAGTCATTTCAACAAGACGCATGATGACACAAATGCAGATGATGATGATGATGATGATGATGATGATGATGATGATGATGATGATGATGATGATGATGATGGTTACTTGCCAAGGAATTGGGATTTTCAAAAGGGAAAATTTTCTTATGTTTGATAACACACGTGGGACGATGCATCAGGGTATAGACAACCAGGATGGCGTGGTACCTAGTGTGATGGACTTTGATTCGACAATCAGATAGGAGTATTCTTGTTCACACCTGACATACAGAAACCTTGCTAAGATGTAATTCTGAAGTTTTAGACACCTCAGACCAAAACACGGATTGTAGTAGTCAACAAGTTGCCCTAGACCTCTTCCATGCATACCTAACAAAGTAAGTATTCACCAAGGTTATATTACAAGAGTGTCCAACAAGCATAGCAGGCAAAAGATAATGATCATTGCCCCATTCCTACTTCTCTAAATCCTCTATTTTGGGATATCATCGAGACATCCTTGGAATGAGCGCAAAATAAGATAAGTTAAAAGTTAAAGACCAAGTAAACAAACAGACTGATGCTCTTCAATACCGCTAATGGAAAATGGTGTGTTTTCTAAGGATGATAAGCGAAACTTATTGCCAAAAGATAATTCCCATTGTAGGAAGGATTCATCCTAGGACATGTTAGTGGATGGTTGCACATCATTTTGTTTATAAGGGATGATTGATATGGGACAAATTCAGATGATGGTGTTACCGATACGAAGAGATGACCAATTTGTTTACATACTGACTTAGATTTTAGACTTGACGTTTTGAGCTCTACTTTCAAACTGCTAGAGTTGCTTCCAATTGTTTCACCAAAGGTTGAGGATGACGATCAGTTTATTGTGAGTGGTGTTTATTGTGGGTGCAAGCGAGATGAGGCAGATGGATTTTTTCAAATATTTGGATGTTTTTGATGTTTTGAAATGTTTTGAGGCTGTTTTTGGTGTTTTCAAGGTTTTACAAATGTTTTGATTTTTGATTTTTTTCAATGTTTTTAGGATTTTTTGAGATTTTGACCAAGATACTAACCTAAAGACCTATCCTAGGGGCCTCGGGGGCTGGTCAACAGACAAGCCTTGCCTATGTTATACACGCAAAGATCGCGTAGTTCGACTGACGACTTGACTGATATACATATGACGATATACATGATGAGATGTCAGTTTATTATGACGGACTCCTATAGGACTGACCTAAATGTCTTGGGGGATGATCAAAGATCAACCTTGCCTACGTTCAAGCTCAGAGACGATGTAGTTCAACAAGACGACCCTATTTTTGGTTTTTTGAATGACTTTTTGACCTATTTTTGGATTTTGATATGTTTTGAATGTTTTTGGATTTTCTGATGTTTTTGATGTTTTTGGATTTTTTGATTTTCTAATGTTTTTGGATTTTCTGATGTTTTGATGTTTTTGGATTTTCTGATTTTTTTATTTTAAGACTATACACAAATTTGATCTTATGAGAATGAGCCCCCAGCGTGATGCAATAGACTACTCCGATAAAGGTGGGACAAACTAACCTTAAGGATGGGCCAAGTAGTTCTAGGAGGGATCATGATACGAACATAGGACCAAGCTATGGTGCAGATGCGAATGGATGTGTGATGGGTGGAGATATGGATGCGATGGAAGATGGAGGGATGATGCCAAACAAACCGTAAAGGTCCTGGTGGATAGAAAGTGCTTATTTACACAAGGCACCTGTTTGCCAGGTTTTCACCAAGGTACTTGCCCAAAGTGCCACCAAAGTGGTTTTTACTAGAGGACGATTTTTTTGATCTTTTTTTTGATTTTTTTTTGGATTTTTTGCTTTTTTGATTTTTTTGTTGTCACCAAGGCACCTGTTTGCCAGGTTTTCGCCGAAGTAACCATTTTTTCAAGACTTTTTCTGAATTTTTTGGATTTTTTGGTTTTATACCCTGGAAGATTTTAGGCATAAAACTTTTTGAGATGGGAGCTATTCATGGGCTCCTGCAGAGGTTCCCCTTCGGGTGTTGATAGCTGATATGCCCCTGATTTATAGCTTGCTGTGACAATAAAAGGCCCTAACCAATTGGGTTCGAACTTGCCTTTGCTACTAGGATTCGAGACATTCTTCTGATATTCTTTTAAGACCAATTCTCCAACTTGGAAAGTTCTGCTTCTGATTTTCTTGTTGTAGCTTCGTTTGAGTCTATTTTGGTAGACTTGCAGATGATTCAAAGCATCTATGCGTCTCTCATCCAGTAGCTCTAGCTCATTTAATCTTGATACCCGATAGTCCTCATCGGTGATGAGATTTTGCAATGATATTCTAAGGGATGGGAGCTCGATCTCAATGGGGAGTACGGCTTCTGATCCGTAGACCAAGGAGAATGGGGGTGGCACCGGTGGGTGTGCGAATGCTAGTTCGATAAGCCCAGAGGGCGGGATTAAGCTACAAGTGCCAGTCATAACCTGCGTCATTGTTTTCTTGAGGATTTTGAGGATGGTTTTGTTTGTGGCTTTTGTTTGGCCATTGCCTTGGGGATAGTACGGGGTGGAGAAGCGATGCTGGATTTTGAATTTCTCGCACAAGTCGCGAACCTCCTGGTTCTTGAATGGTGTACCATTATCTAAGATAATGGCTTGTGGGACACCGTAACGACAGATGAGATAGTTTAGGATGAATTTTGAGATCTGCTTCCCAATGATATATGTCATGGGTATGCCTTCCACCCACTTTGTGAAGTACTAGTTGCAGTTATGATGAACTTGTGGCCATTGGATGAGGTGGGTGTGATTTTGCCAATGATATCGAGTCCCCATTGTGAGAAGGGCCATGGTGTGATAATCGGGTGAAGCTCTTGAGTTGGAGCATGGATGAGGTCCCCATGCTGCTGACATTGTAAACACCTTTTCACATGATCATATGCTTCTCACTCCATTATGGGCCAATAATACCCCAACCTTAGCAGTTTCTTGCCTATGGTTATTCCGCTCGAGTGTGAGCCACAAATACTGTTATGAACCTCGGTTAGAGCGGTTAATGCCTCCTCAGTATTTAAACAGCGTAGCAAGGTACCTTCTATGCTTCTACGGTATAAGGTATCACCTAGGATGACAAATCTGGATGCCTTTTTGATAAAGGTTCATTTTAGGCTCGATGGTAGGTCAGCGGGTATGACTCCTATGCAAAGATATGTATAGATGTCATGGTACCAAGGATCACCAGGACCAACGATTTCACACACATATTCTGATTCTGGTACCTCGAATGTGGGAATGAGAAGTTGCTCGATAAGAAATTCATATTTCGATACGTTATGAGGGATGTCTAATAGAGACCCAATTGTAGCCATGGCGTCAGCTGCTCTATTGTTGTTTCTTGGAATCTGCTCAAATGTTATGTCAATGAAGGATTCCTTTAAAGTCTCCACCAATTTCTTGTATGGGGTTAGCTTGTCATCCTTAGTCTGATATTCATTGTTGACTTGATTTATAATTAACTGAGAGTCTCCATATACCTTGAGAGCTATGATGTTCCATTGCACTGCTATCCTGAGACCTATAGTCAAAGCCTCGTATTTCGCTATGTTGTTGGTGCAAGGAAATGCCAATTTGTATGACTTCGGTATACAATCCCCTTGTGGGGTGATGAAGAAGACACCAACTCCTGATCCATGTTGTGTGTATGACCCATCGAAGTATAATTTCCAATGGTCAGCTACGTTGAGGTTAAAAATGGATTCATCTGGGAATTCTGAGACAAGAGGATTCTCATAATACATAGGTGCCTCTGCTAGTTGATCTGCAATGACTTGTCCCTTGATGGATTTCTGCTCTACATACTCGATGTCATAGTCTGACAATATCATTACCCACTTTGCCATTCTTCCTGTGAGCATTGCCTTTGATAGGAGATACTTGAGGGGATCAATTTTTGTGATGAGCTTTATCTTGTGTGCTAGCATATAATGTCTAAATTTTTGGGATGCAAACACTACTACGAGGCAAGCTTTCTCGATGAAGGAGTAATTTAGCTCATGACCGACCATTGCCCTGCTGATATAGTAGATGGCCCTCTCTGTTCCGTTTTCATCATGTTGAGCAAGAAGAGCCCCAAGGGTTGCCGTTGTTGCTGACACATATAAGATTAATGGCTTTCTCAGGATAGGTGGCATTAACACTGGTGGCATCAGTAGATATTCCTTGATTTTGTTAAATGCTTCTTCACATTTTGCATCCCATTTGTATGCTACTCCCTTGTGGAGTAGGTGAGAGTATGGGTTCTGCTTGTTTGCTAGTTGTGCTATAAATCGTCGGATGGATTGAAGTCGGCCTTGGAGGTTTCTCAATTGTTTTAATGTCTTTGGTGCTTCCATCTTGAGGATTGCTTTCACTTTTTCCGGATCCACCTCGATACCCCTCATGGAGACTATGTATCCTAGCAGTTTACCTGATTGTACGCCGAAGACGCACTTCTTGGGATTTAGTCTGACTTTGTATTCCTCCAGTCTATCAAAGATAGCACTTAGGGTTGCTATATGATCTTGTCTCTTTCTTGACTTAGCTAGAATATCATCGACATAGTCTTCGACTATTTTGTGAATCATGTCATGGAATATTAGTGTCATGGCCCTTTGGTAAGTTGCTCCTACATTCTTTAGACCAAATGGCATCATGTTCCAGCAGTAGGTCCCCTATGGACAAGTAAAAACCATCTTGTGTTGATCTTCTTTTGCTATCATGATTTGGTTATATCCTAAAAATCCATCCATAAGTGATAGCATCTCATGCCCTGCCGTCATATCTACTATCATGTCGATGTTGGGAAGCGGGAAATCATCTTTGGGACATGCTTTATTTAAATCTCTGAAATCCATATAGATTCTGATGGCTCCGTCGGGTTTTGAAATAGGTACCAAATTTGACACCCATTTTGGATAATCAATTGGTCAGATAAATCCTGCATCCAACAACTTTTTGAGCTCCATTTTGACCAATAAGGCTATTTAAGGATGCATTTTTCAGAGTTTTTGCTTGACGGGCTTTGCCTCTGGATACACTGCTAGATGATGAACCACACTCCACAGAGATGTACGAAGGTATACCAGAAAATGTGATAGATGTCAAAGAATGGGTAGACCAACCAGATTTGATGAGATGTCATTGTGCCCTTAGATAGTGATCACTCCATTTGACAAATAGGGATTAGATTTTGTGGGACCAATTGACCCTCCATCAAATGGTAAGTCTTATTGTGAACCCCAAATCTATGTACCTGCAAAACAAAGAGATTAAACACCTCAAGTTAGATATTGCAAGCATAAACAAGGATTCCCCATGGAATCCATTTACAATTCAAACTAGGAATGAAAATATGCAAGAACAAAATACAAGAGATAAAACAGAGATGAAATCCTAATTTAAATAGCAAACTCTTGATCCCATGGGGGAATTGGTGCCAATTTGATGTGAAAATTTGGCCCTTTCCCAATTCCTATGATTGCAAGCTTCAATATGTAGACTTGATGGAGATATTTGATCCACTTTTGATGATGAATGATGAGGACTCCAAGCCAAATCTGCAAAAGAACCTAGCTAAGAATTCAATGGCATGAAACTTGATAGATATTTGAGCATGGTAACTTTACTCAAATTGTGGATGATGAAATGAGGAGAGGAGCTCTTCATTTATAGGATTTCAAGATGGATGAAAGTCCAAATATGAGCAATGTGGGACTAACTTTCATCCAAGGATATGGTGCCACTTGTCAAGCTATGAATGGATGATGGTTGTACAAGATTTGGGGTTTATGCCAATAAATGCCAATATTTGAAATTCAAATTTGTTGAAATGACATGTAAGAGGGAAGGGAAAATGCAATAAATGCCACTTGGCTCAAGGCAAAGGACATGTAAGAGGTTTTAAATGCCTTGTTGGATGTACATGTTGACTTGGAATTTTTGAATTCAAATTGGGAGAATATTCCAAAAGATGCCATGTGAGGGAAAATAGGGATTTAATAAATAAATTAAATCTATTTTCATGTGCAACTTGCATTATCTAGAGGATGGGACATGAGATGAGGTTAAATTAATCAAGGTTTAATTAATTTAACAGGAGATTAGATGATGTGACTTATTTGACTTAGATTTATAGATTTATTTAAATCAGATAAGAGAGGAATATGGTAAGAGGCTAATTAAATAAATATTTTGATTTATTTAATTAAAGGGGATGGTGTTAGATTAAATCAAATAAGGTTTTAATCTATTTAATTTAATGGATAGACTTTAGAGATTTAATCAAATAAATTGATTATTTAATTAAATAAGGATAATTAGATTAGATGGATTGATTTAATTAACAAGAGAAAGTGACTTAATTAGACAAATAATTTATTTAATTAAGAGATGAATATTGATGAGTTTAATCAGATAAGGGAATTTGATTAAACGGTTAGACTGAGGGATGATTTATGAAGAAACGATGTTAGTAAGTTAGGATCAGATGCACGATGTCAATCAGTATATTTTCTATGTCTACACTTATATATTAGTATGCACTAATTATGTAACAAAATGGGTAAAGTCAAAGCCATGAAGCATGCAAAGGATAACAAAGTTACATATTTTCTTTATAAGGATATTTTCAAAAGGTGTGGAGTTCTAAGAGAAATAGGGATTGATCAAGGGCCACAATTCACATCAATTCTTGTTGTAGCACTGGTGAATGAGTATAATATCAGGCACATAAAGTCTACTCCTTATCACCCCCAGGCCAATGGCCAAGTTGAGGTGACAAACCAAGAAATTGAAGTCATTTTTACTAAAATGGTAGCTATCCATAGGAAAGATTGGGCAAACAAATTAATCGAAGCTATTTGGGCCTACATGACAACATGGAAAACATCTACATGTTTCACCCCATTTGAGTTGTTGTATGGAAAGACAACTATGATGCCAATGGAATTTGGACACAAAACTCTACGAACTATAGTGGATTTAGGAATGGATATTTCTAAAGCACAGAGAGAAAGAATCATGCAGCTAAATGCTTTGGCTTTGGATGAAATCAGGAGAGCAACCCTACAACATATAGAAGTAGTGCAGAATTAGAGAATCAAGTGGCATGATAGATTTATCAAAGACAAGAAGTTCAAACCAGGAGATTGGGCCTTGCTCTATGATTCAAGGTATCAGGACAATGCAGGAAAATTATAGATGAGATGGCTAGGACCATACGAGATTGCTAAGGTATTTCATAATGGAGTCGTCCAACTTACCACCATTAACCTTGTCAAGTTCAAGTTACTTGTCAACGGTCATCACCCCAGGTTATATCATAAGCCAGCTTCTAAAGAAGAATTCCTACAACAATTCACCCAGCACTCAGAGCTTCTTGCAGCAAAAAAGGTGGACCTAGTGTCCCTCCTTCAACCTAATTGAGGTACGTACTTTTCATAATAAAGACTTTCACTTATGTGGAAGTCCATTTCTTCGTTATCCACCCATCCACCCATCTGTACCACCTTTCTTTCTGTTCCATCACTTTATTCCATTCCACCCCATCTTCATTCATTGCTCAATCCATTTTCTAGCAAGGAAAGCATTACTTTATCCATGATCTCTATAGTAAATCTTCCACACATTCAGGTATGTGCGCATTAATTGCTATATTTAATCATCTTTTAAGTATGTTCATTTAATCACTATACATTAGCATAGGTATTCACATAAATGCCATCATTGCTTGTCAATCACCACTCCATCTCACATGTGTGGACACATGTCCAAATTTAGGGTGGGGGAGGGAAACAAAAAAGATGAAAATATTTTATTGTCCATGTGCCAAACCATATTAGGCTGTGTCAGAATTTTAAAATGAACTGACTGCATGAGTGAAGTGATAGTAACTGCAGCCGCCAATTCTTCCTATCATAGTTTCCCTTTATCACTCCTTTTCTTGCTATTATTTCCCTATACTAATCTTGAGTTGCAAGCAAGAAGACAAAACAAAAGAAAGGAAATCCAATCGACGTAGATATTGTAGGGAAGTGCACTTGATTTTCAGAAGGGGAATTGAAAAAAAAGTTGAAAGAAGTTGCAGAGCATTTGTTTGATTGCAGACAATGGGAGGTGGGTTAGTTCGAAACAAACCCACGATGCATGATATTTTACTACAAGATGCACAATGCCTGGCCGAATTTCAAAACTGTGGATGGATAGATTACTTTTTGAAGCTGGATGGTTTTGATGAAAACATTGCCCTTAAATTTTCTCAGACATTTTTAGAAGGAAAAGCCATATTAAAAGGGTTAGAAGTTGTAGCAACAAAGGAAAGAATTGAAAAATTTATAGGGTTACCTACTAATGGTGAAAATTACCCTATTTTCAGAGATGCTAGTTTAGCCAGGGCTAAATTCGTAGAGCTAAACGATCCCCCATTGACCATATACAAGCAGGGCACAAATGGAAGTAGATAACTGTGTATGTTATCAAATACTTTACTTGTGAGGGCCACCAATCAAACTTGTGTTTTGTCCACTTCAATCTTTTGAACCAAATGAGGCACAGGAGGAGGATGAATGTACCCAATGTGTTGTACAATCTTCTCTCAATCATGGCATCTGAGACCCAAAAAGGTAGGGATAATTTTGTTTCCCACCATTGCTTGATTAAATTGCTAGTTGAAAAATCTTTGCGTGATGTTTCTGGAATGAATTGGGAATATTTTATTAAGGTTGATTAAGATTATCGCTAGGAGTTTGTTGATGTGAACATTTTCCACCTAGGGCTACACCTTGATCTCGTAGGTCTAGTAGGAGGTAAGCACAATGAAAGCCATTCCTAGTGCTTCAACCTCTAATGTTGGCCCTAGAATGAATCCTCCTGTAGCAAAGGAAACCATTGAAATTAGTTCTTCTGGAACAGAGCACTCAGAAAAAGGAAACTCTTCCTTGGATTTTAATGATGAAGTTCCACTTGAAACCCTCATGAAAACTAGGGCACAATAGAGAGAGGTAGAAATAAGAAAAGGAAAGGTTAAGACACAACCTGTAGAAATAAAAGTACCAAGTCTGAAAAAGAGAAAGGCTGATACTATTCCTCCTACATCCAAAGGAAGACGTGAAGGACCTCCAAGAAAATCAAGACTAGTTGGGCTTGCGCAGGAAAGCCCTAAACCTGATGAGATCCTGCATAAGAACCCTAAAGCTCTAATGGAGTAGGAGCATGTTGAAAAAGAAGAAGAAGAAGACATATTTAAGGGAGCAACAAATATAACACTGGCCGATCTTGCTAGCATTGCAGAGGAATTGGAAGGAAATCAAAACTTCCTGCAGCATGAGCACGAAGTCCTGCAACAACAACCAGAACCAAAGTAGGAGTTCTTGCATCTGCAACAAGAACAAGAGTCCCTGCAACAAAAGGAAGAAGAAACAACACCCTTACAACTAGAGATAACTGGACAAATGGTGCCATATGAGGAGCTGTCATCAACAAAAAGACTAGTAGGCATTCATAATCCTCTTGATTTTTTAGTACATGCAACAATTTTGAACCTTTGGATGGAAATACAAAGGAGGGAGGTAGAATGGAAGAAGGAAAAATGAAAGTTAAAGGAAGAAATTCAAAAGAAGGATGAAGAAATTGAGGGGGAAAATGCAAAAATCGCTACCCTGAAGCAGAGGGTAGATGATATGGTAGATTTGGCGCCAAAGATTCTGGAATGTAGAGAACCCCCAAGGGTCTATGCTTTGCTCTTGAGAGATAAGTATCTCTCTTTTAAGATGTCAAGACTTGCCTCAGGTTTGAATCCTTCTATTGATACCCCTATGAAATTTTTCAATGCTTATAGGATTGCTTCCCTTGAAATGAAGAATTTGTTATGTGAATTTTATTTACATAATTATGCTATCACAAAGGACCATGAGTGGAACCCACTGCTATATGTTGGAGATGTTTAATTGAGAGCATTAATGTCTTGGGTACAAAATGAAATTAGCTGGGGTTAGCAACACGGTGCTAATAAACAATTGGAGTCGAATATCCCTCTGCATGCCAGAGCTAAATCAAGTAACCCAAGGGATATTTATAGAGAATGGCATAAAATGTTGCTCAGAACGAGCTATGGTAATAGGATTATTCCTTGGATTGAGGTGGTTTACATTGAGGATGAGGTAAAAACAACAACAAAAGAGAAAAATGTGAGGAGATGTTTATCCCAGAGATGGAATGGTTTGACCAATGAGTTGAAGCAGGCTGAGCCTCATTCCATCCACAATTATTCTATAGCATTAAAAAGAATTGAGAGACACATTCAGATTGGAAGAACTCGAGGACAACATTGTATTCCCCTGACTTTTCAGCCACCCATGCTCATGTGGCTCGTTCCAAATTTTAGATTCTACTAGAGTGATATTGCCACAAAAAGATAGAGATGGGATAGATTTGACAGTTTGGGAGGATTCTATTGGGATCCTGACTCACACACTACAACCATTGATGTTGGACAACTCTCAATTGCAAATTTCAGAGCTTTGACCAAGCAGAAGAGCAACTCTTCCCCTGCCGGGGACTAGCAAAACATTAGGTTGGGGGAGTGATGAGCCTAGTTTTTGGTCTAGTTTTGGTAGAATCTATAGCCTATTTGCTCATAGATGTCATGTATTTTAATGCTTGAATATTGGTATTGACATAATGTTTCCCTCAAACCATTAACATTTGACATTACCCTATCTCTGTAGGCTTTAATGATATTTGGCATAATATGTGGGTCATCTATGTTGATTTTGCATGCAATTAATGAGTGTTTCTTAGAGTGGTTATTGATGTGTATATATTATGCATACTAACTGTGGGCTGTAGACTTAATACGTTAAGTTATGGAAGACACTGCCAGCTAGGCATGCACCATAACATCCAACTAAGAAGCCGCTCTAGGTCAAAGGCAACCGACAACATAAATTCTTCATGCTACTGAATGTAATTGTCTTGCAGTGGACCTTAATGATTGAGCATGCATGGGTGTTACTGTTGTGCTGGATTTGCACTTGACTTGCATGCTTGACCAGATTTCATGCATGTGTAACCGTCGCTGCTCCACTTTCCCTTGTTTTCCCTAAATGGCATCCTCTCAGTCATGGAGTTGATTGCCTTGTTAGCTGTAGTATAAATAATAAGTTGATGCTCCTTCTTAGTTGTTGTTGCTCGATTCTACATTGTACTCTCATTTTAGTAATATAGATACATTACTCTTTGTATGCACGATTTATAGTGAATGAAAATCAAGTTCTAAGTTCGAACATCTGAGTTTTGTTAGTTTAGAGGATACTTATCCAAGGGGCCCCACTTGGTGAGTAATCTATTCTCTTAGTTCATCATTAGCTTAGTATTACTTGTCGTTTGATACTTAGTTTGAAATTTGGCATTGACTGTTCCTGCAACCACTAGAAGTCCATTCTATGTTTATTCCTGCAACCAAAACAGACAAAGTAGTTCCTGTTTGTTGCTCAGATCTTTCATTCTTGCTTTGCATTTCAGTTTAAGCACAATTATTGGTGGATGTTCAGTATTTGCTTTATTTCCTTTCAGCTATTTACTTTCAACATTGTGTTTCTTAACTATAGAATGCAATGACTACTTGAGCCCTTAGTGCACATACAGTGCTGACCCATTTCAAGTTCATGTCCTTGGGTTGACAAGTTAAATGCACCTTCATGATGGTTGAATGACTATTTAGGTTAGATGTCCAATCTCCAAGTCATAGCTGTAAAAGCCTAGTTATGAGATCATTGTAGGAGGCTGACACATATCTAGCCATTTTTCTAGTTTGGCAATGTAAAGGTAAAAAAATGTAGAGTAAAGAGGACACCATTGTTTGATTCCTATGCCACTTCTAAAACTTTTAGAAAGGCCTACTTGAGTTTTAGTTTTAATCAAAATTCCTCATGAAGCCTATGAACAACCCGTCTATTTTACTCTAGGATACCAAGATCCTTCATTCTACACCATATTTTGCTCCTTAGAACTTCTATCAAAAGGTTTCTTGAAGGAAACAAAACAACAATAAGATTCCTCTTTATTGTCCCATACTTTTTCAATGATGTTTCTCCAAGTGATGCCATGGTCTATAGTTGAGTGCTTTGGTCCAAAACTTGCACACCCTTTTGCTCTTTTACATTTTTCTACTACCTACTTGCTTATTTTGTGCTCAACCAATATTCTTTCATACAATTTTGTAAACAAATGATTGATCATGATGGTTCACTAATTGGAGGAATTATTTTTATCACCATTCTTAAAGAGAGGTATTGCAAGGCTAGTATTTCAATGTCTTGGAAACCAAGATTGGTGATGTTGAATTTTTTTTTGATCTGATGAGCGAGAATATTCTTTTCCCATTTTAGGTACTCTGCTCGTAACTCAACCATGTTACAAGCCTTCCCCAAACTCAGCTTCTTAATACCTTCCTTAACCTGTTGCAAAGTAAATAATTGTGTTGTGTTGACTATGGGAGATGCCTTTGTTTATGGTTTGTGTTCATATATCTGCCTTGTATAAGTAAGCCATTGATCAATTGTGATGTTATTCTATATGTTTTTTTTCTATTGTTGAAGCTCCCTCCAATTTTTTTGGGTTATTCCTCCCTAAGTAGGTTAGTTCCTCTCTCCTTGTGATTATGTACTCTTTTTTTGCTTTTACAATTAATTGGTACAAATTTTTGTTTACCCCTTCTTTGCCCAACTCTTTGAGAACTTTCCTTATTACCTTGCAATGCTCATCAAACCAAATATTTATAAAAAAAAAATAACTTGTTTTCTATTTTTCTATTTTTATGCCGAAGGCGTATCCTATTTCAAAATAGTCGACCTGATATCTGAAATCAACGGTTAAAAAATAACTAGAGCCAAAGCAATATAGTTAAATCAATCTCGCCCATTGAATGTTTGTTGGCGGTTTCTGGGCGTAACAAGTTATACGGTTAATCTGCTAGCCTATATCCATCAAACTGCTTCCCACAATTTGAGGAATTGTTAAAACATACATGCTTATCCAATTCTAATAAAAAATCTTACGAAGATTTTTAGATGAATGAGTGGTTACCACTTTCTACGGGCATTTTAGTGCATGTCATGAACAATAATATTATTTTTAGAAAAAATGTTGTTGAAAAAACACGTGACTATTATTCTCCACACTGAATTCTTAATTTCCTCTACCTCTGTAAGTCCTCTCTAGTTTGGATTCAGGACCAATCCAATTTTTCGGACATGGGCTATATAAGCACAGTTGAGAAACTGATCTCAATAATAAGGCCAGCAGAGCATGGGCACACCTGTTGCAATGCTTTCCACGATGGAATTCCATCCACAGTGTGTGATAAAGCAAGCTATAGAAGGATGAGATAGAACAGATGTTTATGGAGCCCATGATACTATGCAGCCCTGCTTACTGATATTAACTCATTTCAAGAAACTTGGAGGAAAGACTACTTGCTTTCTGTCCATAAGATCATACCTCACTACCCATAAAAATAGTTGCTTTGTAGCCTCTAGACCAAGTGTGAGCTCCTCCACTTGCCTTTCATTTAGAATTGCGATGCTTCCAAATGAGACATAGATCACAGAGTTGGAAGACTGCTTGTCAAGACAATCTAGGCACTTGAATTTTGCCCTCCACAAGCTCTGAGTGTTTGTAGTTTTCTCTGAGAGGCCCTATTAGACACACACCCACTTCTCCTAGGAACATGTTAAGTATTGGTGTCGCTGTACATGCTTCATCTTGATATTCAATACCCACTTGAGCTTCCTTAGTTTGTTCATGTTCCAAACCCAAAACTGAAAGGGAAATTCCTTGCCCGCCTTGTTTCCATTCAGTCATCAAAGATTTGCAGAGTAGAGAAGTGCCATGGAGGCCAGATAGTTGACCATGAAATGATCCTTTGGAATACCTGCCATGTTCAACCCAAATTAATATTAATTCACGGTGAAGAGAAGCACACAAAATCTTTTCTTTATTCCTTTGATGGGGCCACATTTAAGATTTGCACTATTTTAAAGGACAAAGAATGTTTAAACAACTCAATGCTTTAATCATCTTATGGATCTAAACCATAAGAGTGGAGTGTATATAATTATGTATTCAGGCGAATTAGGAGCTTCTCTACACATAAAGATAATGTATATACCAGTAACTTTCTTTGAATAGATAAGTAATCTGTTCTTAATGTTGTATATTTGAGAAGCAGCTTAAGTTTAGCAGAGAAAACCACCATTCTAAAAATGATATATATTTTAGAGCACTAGAAATTGAAAAGAACTATTTCTATTCGGAAGAGAGTTTTTATATCTGTTGGACTAGCTGTTGCAGTTGTGGGAGTTGATCTCTTAGGATTACTTGTCATTCTGGAGCTAGGTGAAGATGCTAATCCTTTCAACTGCATGCTAAGGATAATAAGTTCATTGACATCTATAGTAATGTAGTGAATCTATATGTGGTATTAAAATATATATGGTTGCACCTCTCAAAATTGATCTCGTGGATTAGCCATCACTGTAGATCTAAATAAAGATGTTGATTTGGCTATTCAAAGAACAAATTAACAATTAATAACATAACTTATTTGACCTTGTCTGTCCTTGAAACCATTTCATGGTTTCAAATAACTACCGGTTTTCAATTTTTCAAAATATTGAGATTATTTACTATTCTTGCATCTATGACCATGCTCTAACTCCTGAGAATAGAAGCTCCCAAATTTAAGTCAGATCTTGCCATTTTAAATGCCGAAAAAATGAGTTGATGTTTAAGCAGAGTTAAACCAATCACAGTCAATAAAGTTTCTATAACTTTAACAAGTTCAGTGTATTTAAATTAAGCAAAGCCAAAGAAGTTCAAGTCAAAGGAGTTTCAATATAAAGAAATTTTAAAAAAATCAGAGTCATTGGAATCAACTAGTGCTACAAATTTTGTTATTGATAATTGTCAAGTCAATTTCCTTGAAGATGTTCAAAGAAGATCAAAGAAATTCCCTTGAAATATCTGGAAGCCAACAATTCTACAATAGCCAAATAACCTAGAACTCTTATTTATCATAATACATCCCAACCCAATATTCTCTTGTCTAGGCTAACTTCAAGAAAATAAGAAACTATTATATTGAGAACCAAAAATTGGAAGAAATTAATTATCATTTGTTATTTTAGACTTGATTGTGTACATATTTTTGCATTAACATTTCAGATCACACTATATGATCTATCATCAAGATAAAGAGCTTAAGGATATCATAAAGAACCCATTGCAACATGTGTGTATGCCATTCATCTTAGTGGTGTGATTTGAGTCTATTTTACCTGCAGATAAAACTTTGGACCTAGAAGCTGCATCACCTAATGAGAATAAAGAACCCAATGTAAGTGGTTTAAACTAAAAATAAGCTCTTTTATCATCTTCATTTGTAGTGTTGCTTCTTATTTCACATTCAAAAAGAGACATGTCATATAGTAGATCATTCCCCATCTCGTTAGAGAAGGCCCTCTTTTTTGATAATTAGAAAAGAAAATGTTGAACCACAATGTTTCTTACTTGTTACACATCCTCCACAACCTAACAAATATCAGGGTATAAGTCTCCATATGCAAATTCAACCATTACACATATAAACATTGTGATTTATAATTATATGTATTATAAAATAAAGATTAAAAATATATAGTAAATTATTATCTAAAAGTGGTAAATTTGAATAGACACTTAATTGTTATTGGAGTTTTTTAATCAAAGTGTTACTTAAAATGTATAACAAATGAATTTAAAGTTTTTCATTTTTAATGAGTGAACAATGTGGATAGTTCATGTAAAACAATCATTGTGTTCTATTAAAAATACAAAACATTTTGTTTCACTCATGTTTGGATCCATGGATCATAGTTTATTTGAAGCTATCACTTCTCTCCATGAGACTTTTATTGAACAAACAACCTTATTTGCTAAATAGTCTACTAATTGACCTCATGTACTACATGAAAGTATGCAAACAAATATACCAAAAAATTTCCTAATTGACCTTCCACACCTCTTCGGCGTACCCATTGCACACCAAGGTGCGATTGCTAGTTTAATCTTTTTAATCTTTTCACTGTCAAGCACACTCGCACCATTATTGTAAGGGTAGGTGGTTCTGAAGAACGAGATTCCCGTCCTTAACCTCTCCGACTTTAATCAATATAACAATAACGAGATTAAATTTCATAACTGATGAGTTTGTATCAGTGACAGCCCGTGCAATAGCGCGAGTTGAAAAAACATCTACTTCCGAATTCTGCTTTTGAGGAGACAGGCAAATATGGAGGCGAATGCAAATGGGAATGGCGATACGAGTAAACATGTGAATGAAAAGCAGCCTAAGAGAATGGGACGGCACTGTGAAATTTGTGGGCACAAGAGAGCTGCTCTCCGAAGACCCAAAACCGGCCACCAGGTATTGTTTACTGCATTACATTCACTCTCTGCAATTTATTTATGTGGCCTTCCAACCGTGGTTCTCTAAAACTTAACTATTTATGAAATAGCATTTTTTTCTTTTCTTTTTTTCTCTGTGCCAAACATAAAAGGAAAAATAATCCGACATTTTCTAAAAACATCTGAGCAGAAATCGAGTTCATATCAGAATATTGAATCCCGTCCATTATGTTTTGAAATTGTTTCGTTCCCTGTGGATTCCTTTTATTATAACTCGTTTGTAACCAATTTGTAGATAGATCGTTATGTGTAATTGGAGGTATTTATGGTAGGGGGGTTGGCAGGCGGACGGGGTTGCGGGCAAGTAAGGTTGGAGGCCTAGATAGTTAAGGGTAGGGAAATAAATAATTCCTGGTTATGTTATATATTGTTGGAAGAGCAGTCGATACTTCGGACTGCAAAGGGACGAGTAGTTCCATCAGTGGTAGGACACCCTAACAGTAACGAGATGTTTTAGGTTTAAGTCTTAATTGATCCTTGGTAATATTATACATGTAAGGCAGACTCAGATAACACAAAAATATATATCAAGTTCACATAGATCAAGAAAATGAAAAGACCAAATACATAAAATTATTAAGAAAAATTTTTCTTTCAAAGACGTCCATATAGTACTTAAGAACTTTGATTTTACAATTTTCAACCAGTTGTCTATTTGTATGCTGTTTTCCTGGAGTGAAACAAAAGGGAGGAATTTTGATTGAATTATAAGCATTTAAACAAAAATGTTTTGATGTCAGTGTAGTCTTTCGCCGACTCAACATAGTGTTGCTTACTCCATTCATTTATACTTGTTGTTTGGTGTCTCTTGGGACTCGGATTTGCCCATATAATTACTCCTGCAAATGGTATGTGTTAAAAGAAAGGTTGATGTGAATGATCCCATTGGAAATTGTTGCAATTCACTCTTTGTTTTGGGTACAGTTGCTCTAGTTAAACCTGAATATTTAATTCTTATAGTTGAGAAAAGTGCAAATTCCTCTCAAGAAGTAAAATTGACCTTTTTATGTTCTTTTTGACGTTCAATAAAGAAGTCAGAGGTTGTTATTATGCGAGAATAGCATTAAGAAAACTAGCATAATGCGATAATTTAATGCTAATCAAAACATGACATCAAAGTTTAAGTGACTATTATGCTGGTTAAATAAATGAAGCCTTAACCAAGCAATAATGTACTTGAAATTGAGATTTTGTGAGTTGGACTATCCTACACAGGTTCTATGTCAAGTATTTCTCGTAGATTGTTGATGGCACCTCATCCATCCCATTAATCTCCCATAGCTTTGGGCATATGACCTTAGGATTTCACTTGGCCATACGAGGATATGTGCTCACTAATTTATGAGTCGAGACAGACGACCATCTTCCATGAGGTGATACTGATAGTATCTGTTGCCTGTTGGTTTTGTTCTTTCCAAGAAGTAGAGCCAGAGTGCTTTGTTTTCAGGTTTCCTGTCTACTATTATGATATCTGGGAGAGATATCACTATTTCTAGAGTGACGAGGAGGTGTCTTGTCTAGTACTTAGTCTAAGGAAGATACCACTCTTTGTACAAAGACTGAGGAGGTCCCCAACTCACCTTATCTTGTTATCTTAACCAGAGGTGCTTGGCCTTTTACCTTTGGGATTGTCACTTTCAAACATTAGGCTTTGCAGGGGACTTCGAGGACCATTGGATCAATTGGAGATATCAAGTGAGATAGGTCAATGGGATGGCATCTCTCTTCATGAACTGCAACCAGGTGGCCTAGTACTCTAGAGAATCTCATCAGAATCCTCTCCAAGAGCCACTTTGAGTCTATTTTAAGAACATTATCTCACTATTTTTAGTCATCACTTTTTTGAGGAGATGAACACATTCTGAGAAGAATAATTTTAGATGGCCTTCTAGAAGGTCTATTGTTAGGTTGCTAAAAGTAAATGTCATTAGATTGTCCGAGTTCAGATTCAGTATCAATTGATTAAATTTGGTAATAAGTTTGCTTTGCACGCAACCAATCTATTCTTAGGGTAGAACTTGTATTTAGATTTTTTATTTATTTTTCATGCAATAGTTTTTTAACATTATAAATAATTGCTCTTGGCATTAGTGGATCCAGATTCTACTCATATTCAATAGAATTTGATTATGCCTATTTTGTTGCCCAATTGTTGTTGAAATTTTCTGTGTTATTTGCTTATATGAGTTGAATATTGCTTGGCATTTTCTGAAAGCTTTGTATTACACTAGTTGACAAGTTAGTCATTGTAGCTTTGAATGCAACCACTTTGTTTAGCTTATAACGTCTTGTGTATGTTTTTTGAGGTAAATTAAATTTGTTTAGCAAGTTTTCAAACTCTGTATTGCAGGTTTACTCAAAGTTGGAGACTGTGGCTTTGTGCGAACTCCTTAATTCAATTTACAAAAGTGTTTATGTCCTTGTGTTGCACTGAAAGATGTGAATTAAAATGGAAACATACATCAACACAGTTTCTTTCTTCGTTTCTCTTCACCGATTGCTAAAAATGTTTATAGGGACCAAAAGCCACACCGGCATATTACGCATCTCAAGTGAGGGAAAGCATAAAACATCTCTTAATGTTAACTGTCTAAGATATATAATCTTCAACAGAAGGAAAAAAGTAAGCTTCATGTTTAATCAGCTACGTGGCACCTAGTGCTTGACACAGCCTTTTCTTAAGAAGAGTTCTATGAGGATTGAATGCATGAATCCATGAGGTCTAGATGGCTTGCGCATGGGCTCTGATTATTGGGGCATGAGTTGCAAGGTGAAGGCCATCTCTCATCTATTACTGTGGAGTTACTGCAAATCTAGGGGAGGATATCCATCGGATCAGCATCATCCAAGAACAAATGCCCAATCTATTTTATTCCTCCCTGTTGATTAGAGTGTTGAAAACGAACAATTGACTGCAATTTGCTATATTATATGGATGTGCAGTCTAGTCAGATCTAAAGAAAAAAGATATGTGAGATCTTTCTAAATCCACAAGGCAAGGATCCAAGTATGACCATCACCAAATCTGTGGTAGATGGTTCGATTTAATGTTCATAACTGGCATCCCAGCAGGATGGGGCTCAGTGGTTCACTAATTTATGCCATGGGCCAATTTTGCTATTTCCATTAGATCTCAATTAGAAGGTCGATACAATTGTGATTATAGGGGCACAAACTGTTCCTCTTAAACTACGGATGCTAGAGTGTCAATAATTAGTTTGTAGAAGACAGGTGCCTTCCCTTAAATAATGATCACTTCTTCAAAAGGTTTTCCTTTCAATATGGAGGAATGAGTATCAAATTATCAATAATTGGGCCTGTGAAAACACAAGTGATCCATCTTAGACTATGAGGGCAAGAGAATCGACTATGTACCTTATCATGCATATGAGGAATTTACTTATATCAACATCATACATCTCCTTAGGCCAATGGACCTAGGGTTTCATGCATTCATGGCATACCTTTTTGAGTCTGAATTATGATTATTAATTGAGCATTTCATGGCTATAATTCTATTTCATTCAGCAGTATTAAGTATTTACAGTAAATGAAATTATGAGAGAATGTTCATGGTCTAAAATTCTTCTTCATTTATAGATTTTACAATTCTAAAGACATCTGATTTCAGTTACAGTTTTAGCAGAAAAACAATATCAAAGCTTTTCCGGAACCAATAATACATGAACAAATCTAGGTGGTAGATTACTCACGTTAGAGGAAGAGAAAATGTTCCCCACACTGGCTGAAGTGTGGCTGTCTCAAATCTGAACAAAAATCTGGAATTGTCAGTAAGAGCATAGCCTATACATCTCATATGCTGATGAATTTCTTAGATGCTTTAACGAAGGGGTTACTTTTCTCGAGAACATAAATAGGGCACAAAATGTCTGGGGGATTTGTGATTAGAGACCTGTAAATAAATGGCTGTTTAGAATGATGTTTGCTCTTGTTTGAAAGGGGGTTTCCTAGACTTGGTTAAAGAGGGAAGTCCTAAACTTGGTTGAAGAGGGAAGTCCTAAACTTTGTTGAAAGAGCACTTTTCTAGTTTGGGCATTTTTTTCTTTTCAAAATTTTGATTTCATTTTTAATTATACGTCCCGGGTGCTAGTTGTCCTAAGCTTAGGTTGGCTGTCTTTTCTTTTCTGGAATTAGGTTTAGTTTCTTTTCTGAACTTGGTGCTATTTTGGGATTTACTGGTTTTAAATTTTTTCTATATATCATTGCGATCTTCTATTATTTGCTCGATAAGGGTTTATCATACTTAGTTCAAGAGCTCTCCAGTTGTTATTTCTGATGTTATAATCTTGAATTCATGATTCTATCTTGAATTCTGTATTTCCCCAGGTTTTACAGATGATCCTTTTAAGTTTGTCTTGGTACTGCAAGGCGCTTTCTAGCAGTCTTCTTAAACCCAGGCTTCTGATATGCTAGTGGAAATCTATCATGCCATTGTGTGGTTCATTTTCCATTGTCAATGTTACTTGTTGTTGTAATACGGGTTTATAAAGATGGATAGTTCTCTACAACTCATCTTTAAAGGTAACATTTATTCCATTGTTCACAACATGTGTTACACTCTGACGAGTTTTCTGTTGGAAGAAGATTACCTCTACAATGGTTCCAAAGTTGGTCATAGTTTATTTTTATTGGTTGGAATGAACTAAATGAAATTCTAGTGGGTAGATGGTATTTTACTTTTAACTACAGACTTTATATCATTATCAGTTTAGGACAGTATAAGACTAATAACAATGGTTTCACCTCTTGAGCCAACTTTGTACAGAATAGGTGCTTTGAAATATACAGTTTTTGAATGATCTTTCTGAAGCATTGTTTAACTAAGACATGTCTAATTCAAGAAGATTACAAGTAAATCTTATCGAGCTGTACAATGGTTTTGCCTGCCTTCCTAATATTGTGTATGTCTGTAAAGGTATGCAAAGAATGCTTTTATCTTACCTTTGAAGAAGAGATTCACAAGGTTATTATAGACAACCACCTTTTCAAGCCAGGAGAACGTGTTGCTATTGGAGCTTCTGGAGGAAAAGGTAAAGACTGAAGTACTAGGATCATTGTTTTTACCATTGCTGTGTATTGTAACTGGTAATATGATGCAAGGCAGCTCCTAAATGTAGTAGAATAGCAAATGTTATTTGATAACTATTCATGCTGTTATGAAGCAATTTAGTATACACTTGAAATCAGTGCAGATTATTATCCGATTTATCTTCATCAATGCTACACTATTAACAAAAGCTTCTGTGGTAGGAGGAGTGCACTGCAGTTTGTAATATACGACTTTTACAGGATACCGATTCATTTCATCTTTTAAATTTATGATCTAAACCTCCACTTTAAAGGGCAGCACTTTTATCTTGCTGTATCTGAAATGTTCTTGACAAGAATGCATAAATGTTACCAGTGTTAATATGGGTGCATCTGCTGGTATGGAAAGGGTTTTTTGTTTTTTTCCGTTACTGTAAGTTTATCTGCTTAGCTGTATTAGACAAGAAGTTTCTCAAGTCAAACTCTGTAAATATATGCTGGTTAATTTTCAGTCCATTCAGTTGTGAATTCATATGAACATTTATCTGAAGTTTTAGCCTGAATATTTTTTTTAATTTTTGTGCAGACTCCACTGTTCTAGCTCATGTCTTAACAGAACTTAACCGACGACACAATTATGGCTTAGATCTGTTCTTGCTATCAATAGATGAAGGTATCACTGGTTATAGGGATGACTCACTGGAGACTGTGAAAAGGAATGAAATCCAGGTTAGTTTTTTTTATTATTAATTATTATACATGTCTAGATTGATACTTAGAACTCAAAAGGCTAGGATCAAGATCTAAGGAAGGCCTCACTAACTGTTTTTAGAGCAATAACAGACTGGTCAAGGCAAGAAAAGGCCTATGATGCCATCTTTGATGACATTGGAACTTTTTATGATTCGAACTGCCTTATATTTTGATGAACTTTGATTTGAGAAGGTTTTAATTGTGTATGTATGAAACTTAGGACATATAACTGGTGCCTTATCTAACATCCACTTTATCCTTAATAATGGTAGCAGGATTAAGTTTTTTTTGAATGGACTAAAGAAGTTAAAAGCAGATGCTATTCTACCATAAATAAGTTTTGATGACAGAACAAATATTCATGGCATCAATAGGTAGAGAAGCTTGCAAAATACACCAAAACTATTGTGAACATAACACTTCCAGGTTGTAGTAGGAGACACTGCACAATAATGAGCATATAAGTGGAGTCACAACATTGAGAAACATTTTGGACAAAATAGAAGAAGACATTTCTAATTGAAATTGTCATGAATATTATTAGAGAACAAATGTTTCATAATTGTTTTCTCAGAAATTTCAAACAATTCTAATTCACTTCCAGCAAACTCACCATTTCCCTGAAACCAACGGATTGCTATGTCCCTAATTCTATAGTGTGCGTAGGGTTATGAGTAGTCAGCTTTTGGCTACGTTAACTCTTAATTAAGTTATATGATTGTTATTATATTCTTATTTAGATAATTAGGTTGTCCTAGGCTATGTGACAAGGTTCAAGTTTGAATCTGTGTTTGGCAACAACAAAATTCAGATGAAGTTTGGCAAGGGGAAGAAAAAAAAGAGTGATTAAATTCGACTTGTATAATTTTTTAATTTAAATATTGTAATTAGAGAAAAGTTTTCAAGTTAATGGCATGTAGCATAAAACTTAATCCCCAATTAACAATAGAGCACAATGAAAACAAGAAGCAAAATAAGATGAAACAACATCACCTATCCTTCAAGCTTCCATTGGTTGACCTCCATTGGCCTTCTCCATCTTGCTGAAAATGATATAATTGCCCTTAAATTTGAAGTGCAACTATAACCTATGACAAAGCCAAGCAAAATATTGAATTAATGTGTGCTCAAGTACTCAAAAGCTCTCAAGCATGTTGTGTATAACTCGTGTGTGTTCTCAAAATGACTTCAAAGAGGGCCTTTTAAAGAATTCAAAATTGAGAATGGATGGTCAGGATTAAAAGTTGGTGAAGCCCTAAGATCAAAGGCCAAAAATCAATGTCATAAGGAGGATTAAGGTTAGGGCAACATTAGATCAAAGTTAGGGCAAGCCTTGAAATGAAGGGTTGAGATTTAGTTGAAGATAATCAAATCAATGGTGGAGAAAAATAGGTAGTTGGAATAATATAAATTATTTAATTTATGGAGGAATGTTGACTTATGAATTAAATAATGGTTTAATTCATAAATGGGAATGAGACAAAAGACAATATTTATAATTATTTTAATTATTTATTTGGTGGGATGGAAAGTGGGCTAAATAAATAAGTTTATTTGATTCAATGGATAAATGATAATGTTATGGAGGAAATAAGGATTGATCAGTGACACATTTAAATAAATAAACATAATTTATTTATTTAAATAATTATGGAGAAATGAGAGTGGGCTAAATAAATAAGTTTATTTGATTCAAGGATAAATGATAATGTTATGGAGGAAATGAGGATTGATCAGTGATGCATTTAAATAAATAAACATAATTTATTTATTTAAATAATCATGGAGGAATGGATATGATTAGATAATTGAATTATGTGAAGGAGAAGCATGATTGTCATAGAAAAATATGGTTTGCAAGTTGAGGCCATTTTTATGTGTCTACAAATATAAGTAATAAATCCACAAAACTATCAAAATAGTTTAATTTAAATATTTAAATTTGTTAGTTTTAAAATAAAACAATACTATATTTGTTTAATTTGATTTAAATTTGTTATATTTTTATGCTAATTATTTGAAATCTAAACTAAATTTAAATGTACATAAATTTTAAAGGTTGCAACCCTTGTTTTTTGAAGGTTTTTGAGCTTGCTTAAAAGTTAAAAAATTATAGGTACTGTGAAGTTCTCCAATGGCCTTGGAAGCTTTAATTTTGGCTTGGTAGCAGGGGCGCTGCTCCTTGACCCCACTACAAGTTACTGCCCTCAAGCTTCCACATTGATGTTTAAAAAGCAAATAGAAGTTTTTAATGGAATGGTTTCAATTTTGACTCTTAACTTAATAGATGCAGACATTTTGAGTTAGATACTTTACAAGCAATTTCCTAAAGAAGTTGCTAGAAATTTAGACCCCAGAATTTTATGTCTTAGGCTTCTTCCTTGCTGGAAAATTAATGTTTTGTGTAAAGGCAAGCTGGTTACCTCAAATATGAGATAGAAATTGTGGGCCTCAAAGTAAACTACAAAGAGCTAATGGAGGAGATATTTCACACGAAGGAAAAGTGAGAGCTAAAAAGAAATATTCCTCGTTAAAGGAATGAAATGATAATATTTGTTGCCAAAGATATTTTGTGGGTTTTGGATAAGGAAGAATGTGGAGTATTGATCAAAGCAGATGATCTAGCTGGAATTTATAAGTGCTTCCATATGTGATGTAGATAAATAAGCAAATCGTCTTTGTTTTGTGGTGATTGGTTCCATTGTGATTCTTCTTGCCTAGGTAGTTGATTTTCTTGTATCTAGCAGGTCTTTTGAACTTTGAAGAGATTTTCTATTAAGCATTTAATAAAAGATTATGTGTCTATTTGCATTTTGTTCTCAATCTTGAGTCTTATATAAATGGTTTAACCTCATTACATTGTTTAATATATTGCCTTTGACACAAGTAATTTACTATGCCTATCTTGTTGTTAAACATTCAAATTTGCTGTAATTTTGTGCATTATCTCTTTTTATTGGCAGTGACCACACATTCTGTAACGACGCATCACCCTTTTACTTTGGAGTAACAATTTTACTGTATTTTTCCGTCATCCCTTTCATCCCAATCATTTATAGATAGTGCTATAATAGGGGAGTGGGCTTAATTTGGAGGTAGCACTTAGAGCTTCCCATCACCATGATCTGACTGTAGGTGCAACAAGTAGATGGTCTGAAGCATGAGTATGGCCTTTGTATTTTTGCTATGTTACTGGATTTGCCAGGGGGCTGGCCAGGTCCGGGTCCCATTAAAACTGGATCTCAGTACTGGTCTGGTCCGCCTGCAGGTCTCACCAAGACGTAGCCAATTGCAACCTGGTTCATCTAGGGTGAACCTGCGACAAAATTGAAAAGTAATATATACAATCCAGATATACCATTATGTTGTCTTTTGCAAAGACATTAGATCAATCCAAGGGGTGTCTATTTCTTTGCTTGCATGGAAATACATTCTCTTTATAGTTTATTCAATTAGATACCCATAAATTGTCCATTCTAAAACAAAATGTCAGCAGCCTTAAACAATCTTGATTTTTTAAATCATTGTTTGAATTGCTTTTAATGTTTGAAAGCAGTTTGAATGCCATTAATAGTAAATACTATGTATAGGAAGTCTCTTTTTGTATATAAAGATGAATACGAAAATTTTATCAGTATGATATTTTTGAGAGTACTGATTTCTATCTGAATTTGTTTCTCAGTATGGCGTGCCATTGAAGGTTGTCTCATATAAGTCTCTTTATGGCTGGACTATGGATGAAATTGTAAAGGAGATAGGTCTTAAGAACAATTGTACATTTTGTGGAGTTTTTCGTCGCCAGGTTTGTACTGTTCTTTCTAGTTTCCACTCGTGTTTTCATATTACATAAAATGTTAATATCAATTTTGTTCAACATATACGTGCTTAAAGTCATGCAAGCGGATTCTACACTAGCTTTTTTGATGTCATTCATCTTGATTAGGATAAACAATATTCGACTTGTATCTTATTTGTGCCTTGTTTTTAGAGTATTAGGTTTTTTGTGATAGCTTATTTTACTTGTTAGGCTTTGGATAGAGGTGCTACAATGGTAGAAGCAGACAAAATTGCAACTGGACACAATGCTGATGATATAGCGGAGACCATTTTATTAAATATTCTTCGTGGAGATATTGCCAGGTGGGAGCTTAATAACCCCTTCCCCAATAGAGCATATGTTATTTTATTTGTAAGCACATGTTCTCATGTTGTTGTAAGTATTTTGAAGCAATAAATTGCCCCATTCTCAGGCTGGGTAGATGCACACAAATAACAACAGGCGAAGATGGATCCATTCCAAGATGCAAGCCTTTCAAATATACATACGAGAAAGAGATTGTTATATATCCTTCGAAGTAGATATGAAGCTTTCCATAATTTGAAAGCACCCTTATTCTATTATCTTGATTTCCTATCTTTCTTGATCTCTTTTTCATTCTCAAATATGACAAGTTTATTAGCAAAGTTTTTGGAAATAATGGTGTCAAGATTTTTGATCAATATTTTGAATTGTACTACTTGATCCATCATTAGGATGAAGAGTAGTATGTGTACATTGCATAATAGAGATCCTCATGTAATTAAGTATATTAAAGTACATTGATGCCATTAAAGGGAGTACGGAGATAACAAAACACTAGACATTGCCACCACTAAATTGTAACATCCACTCGTTGCTTTTTAATTTTTTTTTTTGATTGGTCAATTGAGAGATTAGTGAACCCACAGCCCCTGGGACAGAAATGGGGGCCCAGTCCCCAATCATGCATGGCGAGCACTTTCTCAAACACCCAATCATGCATCACAAGCACTTTTTTAAACACACTTCTTGATTCGTCAGTGCAACAATAGAAGAAAGCCTAGCTGTTCCTGGGGGAATTAAACCCAGGTTTTTCTTGTGATAACACTTCATTTTTACCACTCACTCATGCTCACTAAATCACTCATTCAAAATTATTAAATGCTACTAATTGTTAAATAATAAATGCACTAGCCATTTCTTAAATTGTGGTAGCATTTAATAATTTTGTGTGAGTGGTTTTTACAAATTAAATGTTGGCAATGGCTAGTGCATTTATTATTTTTTTCTAACTTTAATGGCATTAATATACTTTATTGAGTTTTCTATTAAGGAGATCTATAGTGCAACCCACGTATACTTTCTTCATCCTAATGATGATTCATGGAGCATGATTGGAAATGTTGATAAAAAATCTTGGCATACTTGTCTCCAGACATATTGCCTCTCAAGAAATTTGTTAGATTGAAGATTTTATGCAACTGTCTCATTGGTTTTAACTGATAGGATAATGTCTTTAAAAATTCATACAGAATTATTGATATTATTTGGATTTTATTCAATTGAAAATTTGCCAAATAATTGTTTGATTAGATTACTCTGATGTGAACTATCATGTAGTTAAAAATTTCTATATAGCAGGGAGTTTAAAGAATATTCTTTGTAATTTCAGTTGTTTCTTTGTTTTCCATAGCCTCCATGAGTCTTTAAACAAAGCTTCTTCAAATGCCTCATTTGTCCCTAAATTGGATTGAAGATTTTATTTTTCTTCCATATAAATACTTGAAAGGAACTAATGAATCAAACATTGAAAATTGATTTTATAAATGTCTATATCCTTACCGTTTGTTACCTTGACTTAAATTTACGTATGCATATTTCAAGAAGCTTGATTACTTCTCTACTGAATGTAAGTTTTCTTCATCCTTATACTTTTTTGTTACCTCTATTATCTATATATTCCACATAGAATTGCTTTTCAATTGGACTGAAACTCATTACAACATATGACTTACCGATACTCTATTGGTTAAGCGACTATTGTGAAGATTTTCATAATTTGAGATTTATGTAATGGTGACGTCAAGTGATTTAATAAATTCAACTAAACACTAGAAAGACAGAAAATAAAGAAATTGTTTTAGTTTTCATGAATGACCAAAGTTAGTCAATGGGATTGTAGAGTCCAACTAGCTAAGATACCATCAATGGAGGTTTCTAAAGAAATGGAAATTCTGAAGACAGAAAAGGGATTGAAGTTATATAAGGAATTAGGAGTTTACCTAAACAGATATGCCAAAAAGTCTTAAAACTGGATATTAAAAACATTCAAATATAAGAAACTAAGAGCTTACTCACAAAAGTAAATCCAAAAATCCTTAAAACTAGGAACTAAGAACATTCTGCAGAAACCTTCCTTGAGAGTACAAGTGGTCCTAGTGCAGGAAAGGATTGTTTCTCGCCCTTCACATTAGCCCTTTGTTGTACACACCTCACACAACCACTTGCATGCTTGCATTGCACAATATAACCTGTGTCCACATGCTAGTTGTTGTACCCATTCAAAAATTTTGATACTGTGTTATGTTTTAAATCAAAATCTTGTTGTCTATCATTTGTAAGTCATACTCGAGTCATCGTTCCCAATAGTTGTCAATGTTGTTGTTTTTAGCTAACACCTTTGCAAGGCCAACGAAAGGTGTCATGCCCCCACCATGAAGACATGACTCTAACCAAATTGCAGCACTTTAAAACTAAGCCTTTGGCGAAGGAAATAAAGGACAGCGATGCCTATTAATGGGCAGCAATCCATTAACAAGACCAAGTGATGCTTATTAACTAGCAGCAATTCCTAATAGGCATGTGATTTGCATTAAACAAAAACAGTGCTTGGTTATGAAGGGATGTATCCCTTACCAAGGTAAGGATGTTAAGGAAAAGATGTGACTATTCATTAGTGTTACACGGGGATGCATTCCCCCCCAAAAAAACCTTGTGTTTCCTAGATGGGGACATCTTAGAGACTTGGGGACTTGGGGAGGATGTCCCCCCACCAGCGCCACCATCCCACCACCAATGTCATCTCCAAGACGCCGCTAGGACTTCGAGGATGTTGGGGTGTCCTCAAGACATCTAGGGGACTCCTAGTTGTCTCCAAGATGTATAATTCTTATACTTTACATCTTTTTATAACTATTTTTTCAAGTACTATATGTATTTCAGCCCCTTGCCGTCCCCTCACTGCCCCCGAACTTAAACCCCCCATCCCTGTGTCCTTGAAACACGTCCTCTACTGTCCCCTCGTCCCTGTCCCCAAAACCTCTTGGAACACTGTTATTCATCCTTCTCTAGGAAGGACATATAAAGGAAGTTGAATCATTTGTGAGAGGCACCAATAGGGCAGATTGGAAAAGAGAAATAAAAATTGGAAATTATAAGAAATCTATTGGAATAAATTATAGGAAGATAGAATACTTGCAGAAATTATTGATCATTGGGGGCAATCTAGATGCTTCCTTTGTTATAAATATGTAGTAATAGATCAATATGATAGTCCATTTTGAATTTAGGAGGAATGGATTGCAAAGAGGAAGGACGGCCAGCCTTCTGGGATCACGAGAGATGGAGGACCAACCTTCATGCTCTTATCAAGTACGCCACCCAGAGATGGAATGGGCAACCAACCTTCCATGCTCATGGGCTATGGGGTGGAATGGACTAGAAATCCTTCCATGCTTTTGGGCTTGATCAAGGACGACTGGCCTCCAAGGTGAATTGAGGAATGGAAGGGTGACCCACCTTCCATGCTCTCACAATACAAGGGTGACCAACCTTGAGATTGCGGTTTGCAAACGTTTCCATCAAATTCCTAATGAGACTATTATAGGAATATTGGAATGGCTATTGCTTTAATTGGATTTCAATATGAATATTGTTTATATGATATCATTATACCTACTAATGTTAGTAAGAATAGATGTTATCATTACTAGTGGCACCATGGTTTGATTACTCAAGGGCACCAAAGCATAACAACCTATGATGAATTCATGCAAAAGCTTATGGACTGATTTCACCAAGAACACCTTGAAAGACACTTTAAAGAACTAACACAACTAAAACAACAAGGATCCGTAGAAGACTACATAACTGAATTTCAAAAGTTCTCAGTCATGGTACCTAGGATTACGGAGAAAAGGCTAACTTACCAATTTATTGAAGGACTATCAAAGTCAATTCGTGGTTTAGTGAGTGCTTTTGACCCCACATCTTTTCAAGATGCAATTCAAAAGGCCTTAAGATTAGAAACCACATCAACAAAGCGAAAGAGCAAATCCAAGAACTTACCTTCAAGAGCACAAAACCAGCCCTCTTACAAAAGAAGCTGGCAACAAAAGTCATTACCTTCTTAATCACACACAACATGGGAAGAAAGGACAAAACTCTAAAGAAGGGGATTATGTTTTGAGTGCAAGGAAAAATGGGACCCAAGACATAGGTGCACCAGGAGAGGAAGAGCACACAACTTAGAAGCAGTATCAAATGAGGAGATGAATGAAGAAGAATATGAAACCCAAAGAAAAGGAAACAAGAGGATGAAGAAAATGCAAGTAGTACATTAGCCACACTATCAAGAGCAGCCAAATACCACCCTTTTAGAACCTGAAGTGTTCTAAAGGGACAAGAACTGACTGTCCTAGTGGATAGCGGCGCCACTCACAATTTGATCAATAAAAGCCTTATGACAAGAATGAAATTAGAAATAGAAAATTTTGAAGGTTTCAAAGTGGTTGTGGCAGATGAATTTACTACTCCATGCACACAAAGAATCCAACAACTAAGTATTACCTTATGAAGACATCAAATCAAGGAGGACTTCTATGTGGTAAACATGGGTGATACCAAAGTGGTGTTAGGCATCCAATGGTTGCACTCTTTAGGGAGATATTACCAAGACTTCCAAAAGATGGAGCTTTGTTTTCAACACAATGTCCAAGAGGTGATCTTACAAGGTTTATCTGATGGGACCCCAAGGGTAGTATCATCCAAAAGAATGGAGAGAGCCTTAGGCATGGTCAAATAGAATGGGCTGCACATGTATGGTACTTGACAAATCTTTAACCAATAAAGGAAAAACTATACATGTAGACATTCAACCTATCTTGAACAAACAAAAAAGTTTTAGTGACATTCTTCTAGGACTTTTGCCAAAAAGGGGCTTTGAACACACTATTGAGCTTGAAGAGGGGGTGAAACCTGTTATCACCACACCTTATCGACATCCAAAAAAATATAAAGAAGAAATCGAGAAAAGCATAAAAGAATTATTGGAAATGAGACATATTTGACCTAGCTCTAGCCCCTTTGCCTCCTCTATAGTATTAGTAAAAAGAAAGATGGTGCCATGAGGATGTGCATTGATTATAGGGCCCTCAATAAAAAGACCATTAAGAACTGTTACCCCATCCCTAGGGTAGATGAACTAATTGATGAGCTTCATGGGCAATAGACTTCTCAAAAATCGACCTACGTTCAGGATACCACCAAATTAGGGTAAGAATGGAAGATGTCCACAGAACAGCTTTTAGATGTCATTTTGGGCACTTTGAGTTCCTTGTTTTACCTTTTGGACTGACTAATGCCCCTGCTACCTTCCAATCTTGCATGAACCAGCTTTTTAGCAAACAACTAAGAAAATTCTTCTTGGTATTCTTCGATGATATATTGATCTAGCAGAACTTGGGAAGACCACCTAAGACACATAGATGAAGTGTTGGGGATACTTGAATGACAATCATTATTTGCCAAAATGTCCAAATGTGAATTTATAACAATCATTATTTCCCAAGATGTCCAAATATGAATTTGGATTCGAGGAAATTTTATATTTAGGACACAAAATCAGTGCCCAAGGAGTCAGTGTTGATGAAGAAAAACTTAAAGCTATAAAGGATTAGCCAAGGCCAAGGACTTTAACACATCTAAGAGGATTTTTGGGAATTTGCAGCTACTACAGAAGATTCGTTAAAGGGTTAGTGTGTCATAGCGTGTAATTTATGAATCACAAATTATGGGGTCTTTAGAGGTCAAATACTAAATAAAAATGTTCTAGATGGATGGGCTAGCTCAAACAAGGTTTTCCACTATTCAATGCCATCTTATGAGTAAGTAAGCCAACTTATTTTGTGACAATTATTTCAATGTGAATCATTGGCATCAGTGCTAACTTTAACTTGTAGGCTTGTTTACAGCTTGTTAGTTTTTACTTTACCTCTAGTTTTTACTTTACCTCCTTACATAACCTTCAAGAATTTTGGAAACTTCAATTAAAAAGCTTGCATTTCCAATACTTTTGGAGAATCATCTTGAAAATATTAAATGGTTTTCCATTTTGGATGACTTAGTTAACATAAAATAAGGTCCTTCACACTTGTGAACTGATAATTTTAATTCATAATGACTTTGAGTAAATATGAAATGTCAATGATTGCTGACAGGAAGGCAGTTGACAAGTAGATATAATAGCTGAACTGACTAATAAATAATTTGAAATTATAGTGCAGCAAGGGGCATAACTTATAAGATCTCAAATGTCTTTTAACAGAATTCTTTATAAGCTTATCGTTTTTCCAGGGCATTGAAATTTATCTGAACTGATGTTTATGCAGGCATTTATTCACCAAATGCGTATCGAGGTTTTGCACGTGATTTCATTAAAGATTTAGAACAAATCAGGTAAATCTTGCTTATGGTCCTTTGTACAGTGTTTGGGAAGATACTCATAGCATGGCCAATAAATGAAATAATTTTTTCTGCTATAAAGTGCACCTTTGCTTTTGAATGATGCCCCCTTCTTTGAGAAAAAAAGGCTTTTGCAAACAACCGTGTTAAAAAAATTTGAATTGATGTTTTCTGAGCTCACCATGAAATCCATCATAAGGAAAACTATTTTACCATGCCACAGTTTACCATGACAATGAGTTAGAATATTTGTCCTGATCTTGCAGACCAAGAGCAATACTTGACATAATCAGATCGGGAGAGAACTTTAGTGTTTCCTCTTCAACAAAATTGCCAGAACAAGGAGTCTGTGAGCGCTGTGGTTATATTTCAAGCCAGGTATTGTTGATTCTTATTGTTCATTAACGACTCAGTTTTGTAAAAGGAGAACCAAGAATGTACTGTCTATTTTCGTCTTTTAATGGCACAGTTTCTTGAAAAATATTTCTAGAAATATGGGATTATCAATCCATAGTACATACTATTTTTTTTGCCAAGGATAACTATGGTTAGGAAGTCTAGACCCACAAATTTTTGATTGAAAAAGATATCCCTAATGGGCATTATACTTGTCAAGTCAGGGCCACTTCAACTCTCATGCACAGATGCTTATTCACATTACAAAAATATTAATTCTCATGAATGAAAAATTATTGAATTCAATCCAGCAATATTTGCAGGCATGTGGGAAAGTTCTTCACTTGATCAATCAAATTAGTCTTCTTCCTTGAGCAATTACTTAACACTCTAGGAAATTGGGAATATACATGGAACAGTCTGCTTCAAAAGTGCAAAGGAAATATAACATATCAGTAGCTTACCAATAATGAGAGACACTGTAACACACCTTTCCTGTGGTGTCTTAATACTCTGCAATCGCCTTTTCACTTTCACTATAAAGTTCACTGCAAATCTATCTCTATCTAAGTTTCGACCTAGCTGCAAGATGAATATAGACCTAAAGAATATGAGGCATTGATCTGGTGAAGCATAGGACATGACTTGAGCTTTGTCACTAGTAACTTCCATGCATGCAAATATGTTCTGTTCAAACACAAATTGCAATTATGTTTTGATTTAACAGCTTACTTTCACTTATCTGCCCTCCAGCATGCCATCTCATCTGCCCTTTCTTATGGATTTTTCAAGGTATAGGCAGCCAATTTTGCCAAGGGCCCTTTCACACGCTCAAAAAAAATTAACTTGAAGAGATAGCCCATACACTTCTAGAAACCTATATAGGATCCACATCTGCCGAAAAAGCCCTGGGTATCAATGTTTTAAGGGAAAAGGGTAAAGGGATTGTGTGGTGGGTAATCATAAGGGGCAGGGGATGGGATAATGGATAATTTGGTTGTTTTATACTTATCTTTTGTTCTCTTTATTCCTTTTAACAATAATACTATGAGGATATGTTGGGAATTAGTGTTCACATAAGCATTTAGGTTAGCTATAAAGTTGCTGACTAACAACTTAATATGATTGTTAGAACATAATATTGTTAGTGTGGTTTGTTAGAATATTATAGGATAATATATTATTAGTTGTACGAGAGATAATAGTTATGTGAGTTGTTAGAACAACTCATATTATTAGGGAGTGGTTCCTATGATGTAGGAGATTTAAAATCCTATATAGGTTTGTATCAAATGACATATGATATGGAAATAAAATAAGATTATTTGGGTGTATAATTTTTCTCTCTCATCAAGTTTCCAATATGGTAGCAGAGCAGGTTTAGTGAAATGGGTTGGTGAGCCGTGAGATTATTCTCCAGCCTGGTTATGTGGAAATCCTAACAAAAAGTGCAATTTAAACTGCTAATATAACCATAGTTTTGCCTCTTCCTAATACAATCTGTTGCTGCTTGATTGTCTATGAGAGCTTAATCACTGATATCAATAAGTTCTACCGAATTTCTGGGCTTTCAATATCATTCAATTGATCAATGATGGTGAATTGCGGAATCTTCCTGCGCTAAATTAGACCCAAAATTATTAATCTCTTTATCATTATTCTCATTTACCAATGTAGAAGAATTTATTTTCGTCTATATCGAATATTATCATTCTGTACGCTACGATACTTCTGGGATAATAATCACAGCTATTTAATTTTGTCTATTCTTGAAATTTGCCTTCGTAAATTTATCTGAGTACCTGACCTAAGCCTGTCAATAACATTTTTGAAGGATAATGATCTTTCTGTATGTTGACCATATATCCATACCATGGGATGTAGGCTGAACAAGAAGGCTTTTTCTGAGAAGTGAACACTGAGTACAACTACAAATGCTTGGAAGTAAGCCAATCCTATTTTTATTTTTCCATTGGTGTTTTAGAGACTGAATGAATAGTTATCATTTCAAACATCCCTTATATTGCCTGCTGCATGGGTTTTGCAAGAAAATGATGCCAAATTATTTTATCAAGTTTCTTACTAGTTGCCCTCACGGGCTATATGTGCTGCCAGGGCTTTGCCTTTGGATGTAATCCTGACCACCAAGCTGTCAGCTTTAGTTTACATTAGTGCCACTTGCTTATTATTTGCCCATGTTTGATGATCGTTCCTATAAATGGCCAGCTGGAAGTAAACCAAACCTATTTTGATTTTTTCCATTGGCGTTTTAGACACTGAAATGATAATTACCATTTCAAATATCTCTTATATTGCCTGTTGCATTGGATTTTGCAAGAGAATTGTGATAAATTATTTTATCAAGTTTCTTACCAGTTGCCCTCACGCCTCACGGGCTATGCTTGCTGCCATGTCTTTATCTGTGGATGTGATCCTGACCACTAAGCTGTTTGCACTAGTTCATATTAGTGCCTTTTGCATATTATTTGCTGTGTTTGATAATTGCTCCTGTAAATGGCCAGCTTTAGGTGTTTTTCATTTCCCTGGTAAGCATGGCTTTGCCGATGCAGCTAGGGGATACTAGCTTTCCCATACATATTGGTGGAAGACAGCTTAAAGGCAACCGACATTCATAGAAAGATGAGTACTAGGTCAGGCCCATGGTTGCCAGGAAACTTCGGCCGATCTCTTTATGTGGTCAAAGGAAACTGATATTATAAATATTGAGTTTATTAATACCTTTGGTAAATGAAAACATTTTCCAGTGATCTAACTGTAAGGTTTCATTGTGTTTTTATCAAATTGATATTGACAGGACCTTCAGAATTAGTTTTCATTAAATATTAACAAAATGTAATTTTATGCTTAAGCAAGATAAGTTTTTATAGCCAATCGTGGTTGCCTTTTTAGTACAGTGGTTGATTTTGTCCTGTATAATGTATGGTTTTCCTGTAGAGAGCCATCAAGATGTTCTCTACCATGTGTGCCAACAGGATCCACAATATCCTTCCTTGGCAGCTATTGGTGTGCTTAGTTAACCGAATACCTGGTTGTATGTCTTCTGACTTGGTTTAATAGGCTTCCTTTGACTTTATGTTGTTTCATTCAGTTTCTTCATGGCTCACACCACAACCAATTGCCTAGATTTAGATTCTGCAGCTATTTTCTTCAATAAACATTATGTTGAAGCAATCACTTAGAATTGTCTGAATGCAGGGAACATAGTGATTGGTTATGAACTTTTGATTCTATAAGCATATTGTCAGGGACTCTGGATATTCCTAGTGAGAAATTTATGTGAAACATCTCATGAAAAGCAATTAGAAGCACACTATTTTGAAGAAGGTTGTAATACAGACATAATCTGAAATCAGGGCTTTAGTATGAATGAAATTTTGTAATCCAAAGAATTGACAGAAAAAGGTTCAGCAGGGACACAAATATGCATATGTAAACCCCATAATACAGTTTGTTTCTCTGAGAATCTAAGTGACTGAATCGGGTACGGGTATGGGTACGTGGGTACGGGTACATGTACGGTATGTCGGTACGACAATTTTTTTTTTTTTTGGTGTGGGTACATTTGGGTACATCCATACATAAAACATATAAAAATAATAAATATAGACATATTTGCAGCCTAAAAAGTGAAAACAAGAATATTGTTAAGTAATACTGTAATAATAAATATTAAATATTATATTATTATATTAAGTAATATTGTAATAATAAATATTAGATATTAAATAAATTATAATAATCATTATAAATATAAATTTATAAAACAATTTATAATAATAAACATATTAATAAAAATATTGTTTATAAATTATTATATTAAGTAATATTGTTATAATATTTATTATTTAATATTTATACAATATTAAATATTAAATAATAATCATTATAAATATAAATTTATAAAACAATTTATAATAATAAACTTATTAATAAAATATCGTTTATAAATTATAATAATAAATTAATAAATTAATAATCATATTAAGTTTAAAGAAAAGTTTAATGTTTTTAAACTTTGGAAAAAAAGAATGGAAAACCCTACGGAGGAAGGCGCGGAACTGAGAGGGCGCAGACAGTGAGGGCGCGAACAGATTGATGCCTGCAAGTTAACTCGTCGCCTCTTCCTACAGAAAATGTTGTGTTTTGCCTTCGTCTCTGCAAAAGCCCGCGAAAAACCCTTGAAACTCCCTTCGTCTCTGCAGAAGCTCGTGAAAAATCCGTCTAACTGTTGCGTTATGTTTTTGCTTTCAGGTTTTCCGCGTTTTACCATACGAAAAAGTCAAAAAGGCTTCAAAATCTGCGCCGGTAGGTTTGGAATCGAGTCAAATATGCCACGTCGACCCGAAAAACGTCGAGATTTGTCCAGCTTTTGGAGAAACGTTTCAGGCTTAAAATTTCCAAACCCTGCCCGACTCCATAGATTATATGACACGTATCCGATTCGGATACGTACCGTACCCGGAATCGGCCTTCAAACCCCACGATTCGGTAACATAAAGTGAGAATGTAAAGGCTTAAATCAATGATGATGCTGATTTATTTGATGAAAGCCATTACAGATGATCAAGGATAGCTTTTAGGAAACTACCATCCAACCATCATGAGATTACTATTTTGAAAGTATAGACCAGTTTTCATTTCGTTTGACACATCATATTAAAGGCAAGATTTGAAGGTTAAATGATCAGATGCGAATTCTAATGTCTTAGTATTTGGTTCATATTAAAGTCACAAATGATGGCTCGACACATAGGTGGGTTTGAAGGTCTAGTTAATGCTTAAGGAACTAATGCTTTTAGCTCAAAAGAAGCACATTAAGACAGACCTCGAAACAAGGATTTTATAAAATTCAAAGGTTTTCTATTATGCCGAGTATTCCTGTTCACATTCCTTGCTTCCTATAGATTTGGGGAATCAGGATGTTCCAAGGAAAATCAATGAGAAACTTAATGATTAAAACTTCTCTGCATATATTAAGTGGACTACGTGGTATTTCAGCTTTGCTTTATCAATTGAAAGGTGATTGCCCTTGATGAAATTCTAGTTGTAATGTATGGGATCCATAGAAATAAGCCTAATTACCATATGTTAGGTTAAATGGATAGCTTTTCAACTATTTAAATACTGTTTGTGGCTGGTTTGCTACTACACAATTTCTTGGTTTCTTTTTTAACATCTTGATTTGCAAAAGTAAGAAATTGAGGGAATATATTTTGAAATTTTATGGGAGGAAAACAACATATTAGATGGATACATCAAAGCACGTGAACCTTGTACCAGCGAATGTGAGGGTTCATAACAGTGCATTAGCAAAGCATATGAAAAGATTGACTCTTGAATAGACACAAAACGAGTCTTTGAGAGATCACTCTATTCAGAAATTCAAATTCTTCTATTTATTTTCAATAATATCTTTGATAAAATGACGATAGTGCTGAATAAATAATCCTCCTTTGGTTGCCTTGGGCATGGTCATCTTTAGTTTAGTGGATAGTTAGTGGGCTGCTAGTGGATAGCTAGTGGGCTGCTTAGTGGGCTGCTACAGTAGTTAGTGGGTTTGGTAGTGGGTCTGGTAGATAGTGGCTACAGTATTTCTACCTTCTATATATTGTAATGCTTTTCTTTGATAATAAGCAATCAGCAAGTTCTTTTCTAAACATGGTATCAGAGCATTCTGAGGAGAAGGCGAAGGAGCCAGCCTTCTATGCATTTTAAATTTTTTCTATAATGACCATTAAGGGAGGCCGGAGGGTATTAGAATAATTAATAATGGTCATCTTTAGTTTAGTGGATAGTTAGTGGGCTGCTAGTGGATAGTTAGTGGTCTGCTTAGTGGGCTGCTAGTGGATAGCTAGTGGGCTGCTTAGTTGGCTGCTCATCTTTAGTTTATTAGTTAGTGGATAGTTAGTGGGCTGCTAGTGGATAGCTAGTGGGCTGCTTAGTGGGCTGCTACAATAGTTAGTGGGTTTGGTAGTGGGTCTGGTAGATAGTGGCTACAGTATTTCTACCAGACCCACTACCAAACCCACTAACTACTGTAGCAGCCTACTAAACAGCCCACTAGCTATCCACTAGCAGCCCACTAACTATCCACTAATTAATAAACTAAAGATGAGCAGCCCACTAAGCAGCCCACTAGCTATCCACTAGCAGCCCACTAAGCAGCCCACTAACTATCCACTAGCAGCCCACTAACTATCCACTAAACTAAAGATGACCATTATTAATTATTCTAATAGCCTTGGGCAACATAATCTAAACATTCATCTCCAAAGAATGTCCACTAAATCTATCCTTGTGATTCACTAGAGTTCAAAGCCATATGCATACTTTTCTCTAGGATTTGTTATTTTCATGTTATGCATACTTTTCTCTAGGATTTGTTATTTTCATGTTGGTTGTAAGTGCAGTGTAATTGGAAGCCAGCTTGTCCAGAGTTAGCCAACTTTTATAAATTCCATGTGTATTAGCATATTCTTAGGGAGTGCTTAAATGGCTACACTTTGTTGTGTGAGCATATTATGATGCCTGCTAACAATGGTTTTAACATAGAAAAATAAGGATAATATATTCCTAGCTTTTTGACGAATGTATTTGTAATTTTGTACAATAACATTGCTTTATATTTCTCAAATTCACAAGACATGATGGGAAGCCACATATAGCATAATCTTTAAATTCTGATTGAATTTGACAAATATGGTATGGTTCTCTATGATGCATATTTACTGTGGTTTTCTTCCACTGCTTTTCAGAATTTATGCCATTGTTCGGTGATTTTGATAGTCTTCGATATAATAGGTTAATATGAGTAAATTTCTGACCTGCAGAAATGGTGCAAAGCATGTGTTTTACTAGATGGGTTGAATCGAGGCCTTCCAAAACTTGGAATCAGTCGAACCAGGGGACGCCGTGGCTTAAAACTTGAGATTGAACCTTCTGTGACTCCAGAAGCAGAAATGCAACAAAAAGAGTTACCTAAGGGAAAGCCTTGCACTTCCCTTGATTTTTGATGCATACTTTCCAAATTAAAGAAATGAATTATGACTAATATCAGGAAATTCTGATAATATTTAAATAGTATAGCTTCTCAATCTTTTTTCAGTTGTATGTACAATATTTTTGATGCAACAAAAAGAGTTACCTAAGGGAAAGCCTTGCACTTCCCTTGATTTTTGATGCATACTTTCCAAATTAAAGAAATGAATTATGACTAATATCAGGAAATTCTGATAATATTTAAATAGTATAGCTTCGAAATGCAACAAAAAGAGTTACCTAAGGGAAAACCTTGCACTTCCCTTGATTTTTGATGCATACTTTCCAAATTAAAGAAATGAATTATGACTAATATCAGGAAATTCTGATAATATTTAAATAGTATAGCTTCTCAATCTTTTTTCAGTTGTATGTACAATATTTTTGTACAATTTGCTTACCAAATAAAATTATAAAATCTACATATAAATCTATGGTCGTACAAATGATTGTTAAATACATATATCTCCATCATTAGCTCTGATAAAAGGACAAAAATACAAGACATTGGACTAGCGTAAAAGGTTCCAGCAAGTTAGATGGCACATTTAACCTTTAACAATCACAAAATTTAGTTGGAATCAGTTTGGATCAAGGGTCAAATGTCAGCGTGCTTTATGGACAAACATGGCTCTTCCTCATATGAGACGAGGAAACTCACATTTTAATGTGTCTCTACCCTTTTGTTATTGCGAGAATCAGTTATTAGGTCAGGAATATTTTTACTTGAGTTTCTCTTGATTAATAAGCTTAATTAAACATGTCACCGTGAAGAGACATTCTATTGAACATGACCCTTCATACATGTCAACGGCAGTGGCTATCCAGCCCCGAAAATGCACCGGGGCATGGATATGCCCCATCTATGCCCATCCATGCTACGGATTTAACTCTGTGTTCCGTGCAGTAAGTCAGTGTTGTGCAATTTTATACGGCAGCAGAAAAACGGGGTAGTTATTATTATCAATTTAGTTTATACAGCAGCAACAAACGGGGCAGTGTTAATTTAATTTTTTTTACGATTACCTATACTTGTATTATATTTTTCACCCTTGAACAAAGTGTAAATATATTATGTTATATTTATAATATATATATAAATATAATAATATTATTATAATACATTAAATACTATAATTATATTATAATATTGTTATATATTTATAATATTATAAATGTATTTATTGATATTATATTATTATAATTGTAAAAATATATTAATATTATTATAGTTTTAAAAAAAATTCTTAAATTTAAAATCAAATTTGAAATTTAGTGAAGGAGAATGTTATAGGATTGTTAAAAAAACAAAAAAAAAAAGATTATTAAAAAAAATTCTTGTATTTAAATTATATTATAATAGTGTTAAAACATTTAATGAGATAGATATAGATTGTATCAAATTAATAGTTTAATAAAACATGTGTAAGAGTTAGTTTTAAGAGGTGAAAATATTTTTATCTTGGTTAGTTTTAAAGATTGTGAATTTTATTAATGATTTTTTAATTTTCTATGAAATATAAAATTATTTACAAATATTGTATATTTACAAAATAGATGTAAAACTCTTAATTATGCTAAGAGGCTTATACAGTGAAAGCAACGCAGAAATATTATGTCTAAAGTTTGTGGAAGTCATGTGCTCCCAGGTTAAATAGATTAGTTTTTTACTAGATCGTAGTTTGATGAATCAAAAAGTTATTTATTTTTACCATCACTTCATGATGATGAAAATGTTAGTTAATTTTAGAGAAATTCTACTTCACCTATAAATATGAGAAAACATATAGTGATAAGTATATGATTAAAATAAGTTATGTTTTATTTAAAATAATTTTAAACCTGTGATTAATTTAAGTTATTTTATTATTAAACAAGTTGCTTTTAAATTAAAATAAGTCATTGCTTTTAATTTTTTTTCTAAGTAAAATGGTGAAATTTGTATACCTTTACCATATAAAATAATTTAAATAAATAAAAAAACTAAATAATCAGATTTAATTAAAATAAAATTATAAGTGTTCATCATAAACAAGTTTAGCCATACAAAAGTTAAATAGATTAGTTTTTTACTAGATTGTTGTTTGATTAATCAAAAAGTTAGTTATTTTTACCACCATTTCATGGTGATGAAAATGTTAGTTAATTTTAGAGAAAATTTCCTTACCTATAAATATAAGAAAACATATAGTGATAAGTATATGATTAAAATAAGTTATGATTTATTTAAAATAATTTTAAACCTGTGATTAATTTATTTTATTATTGAACAAGTTACTTTTAAATTAAAAGAAGTCCTTGCTTTTAATTTTTTTAGTATAAGTCTAATTGTGAAATTTGTATACCTTTGCCATTTTGAATGTTTAGTTCTTATTTTTAAATCCTTCTTTGCCTATATAATGATATTATATCCAATCCTCTAAACTAATTATGTCAAGAAACATTTTGCACTTGTATATGAGTGTTATTTAAAAAAAAAAATTAAACATATGATTAATTTAAGTTATTTTACTCTGTCTTGGATAATGCAATTATATCTAATCCTCCAAACTAATTATGTCAAGAAACATTTTGTCTCAATCCAATTATATTAAATCCTCTAAACTAATTATTTCAAGAAACATTATGTCTTAATGAAATTATATTCAATCCTCTAAATTAATTATTTGAAGAAAAATTATGTACTTGTATATGGGTGTTAGGGTTCAAGTTAGTGTTCAATTAAGTTTAAGGTTCAATTAGGGTTATAGTTCAATTAGGTTTCAGGGTTAGGGTTAGATTTTAATTGGGTTAGGGTTAGATTTCAATTAGGTTAGGGTTAGGGTAAAGTTCAATATTGAGATTAGGGCTTGAGGTTCAATTAGGGTTATAATTTAATGAGGGTTAGGGTGCAATTATGTTACTATTAAGATTAAGGTTAGGATTCAATTAGGGTAAAAGTTAAGTTAGAGTTCAATTAGTGTTATGATTCAATTAAGGTTATAATTTAATTAAGGTCAGAGTTTAATTATGGTAACAATAAAGGTTAGAGTTACAATTCAATTAGGGAAAGTAAACATGGAATCAGGCTTTGGTTTGAGCTTCAAATACAAATAGGGTTAGGGTTAGGGTTAGGATATCTCTCAACGTTTCTATATATATTATTTAAATGTGTAATTTTAAGGCTTTACTAAAGTTTTTATTGTACAAAAATATAGCAACTTAAATAGATAAAAATAATAATAATAAATGCACATCTAAAATCAATTTAAAATTATAAAATTCAATACAAAAAAATATAATAAATTTATTATTACACATAAAAAATATTTAAAGTAATATATTTAGAACTAGCATATCTATATTTAAAATAATAATGTGATTAAGAATTACATTTACACATAAGTTTACAATATGAAAGAAAAAAATATAACATTATTATTTACTATTATGATTATGATTATGACTTAGCTAGGATTATGATTATAATTGGGTTATGATTATGGTTATGGCTTAGTTAGGATTAGGGTTCAATTAGAATTCTAAGATAAAGCTTGGAGTAAGAGTTAGCATGGCGTTAGATCAAGGTTACAATTAGGGTTAGGGTTCAATTAGGATTAGAATTCAATTAAGATTAAGGATAGGTTAAGATTAGGTTTAAGGTTAGGGTTATAGGATAAAGCTTTGGGTAAAGGTTAGGATTAGGGTTGGGGTTAGGGTTAGGACACAACTAGAGTTAGGGTTAGGTTTCAATTAAGGTTAGACACAATTAGGATTAGGGATAGGATTAATTTTATGATATGGTAAGGGTTCAACAAGGGTTGGGTTCTAATAAGGGTTAGGCTTAGGATTCAATTAGTATTAGAGTTAGAATTAGGATCGTCATTAGAATTAAGGTTAGTATTAAAATTATAATCATGAATAGAGTTAGAATTAAGGCTAGGGTTAGAACTAGAATTAGGGTTAGATTTAAGGCTAAGATTAAAAGTCAATTAGGGTTATGATTCAATTAGAATTAGGGTTCAATTAGGGTTCTAAGATGAATGATCTTGGGGTCAATATTAGGTTGAAGGTTGGGGTTAGGGTTAGGGTTAAATTAGGGTTAGAATTTCAAAATAAATCTTGGGATAAATATTAGGGTTAGGGTTCAATGAGATTTTGAGTGATAGTTTGTGTTTAATTAGGTTTACAGTTCAATTATGGTTAGGATTAGGACATGGTTCAATTAGGGTTAAGATTACAAGTTGGGTGATAGGATAAAGATTGGGGTAAATCTTAGGGTTAGGGTTAGGAATCAAGTAGGATTAGGGTTACAGTTCAATTAGGGTTCAATACAATTAGGGTTAGGGTTAATTTTAGGTTAGGGTAACGGTTCAAGTAGAGTTAGGTTTTAATTAGGCTTAGGGTTTAATTAGTATTATAGTTAGATAGGGTTTCCATTAGAATTAGGGTTATTATTAAAATTATTATTATGAATAGAGTTAGAAGTATGATTAAGGTTAGAAGAAGAATTACAATTAGGCTTAGGTTTAAGGTTAGGATTAAAATTCAATTAGGGTGTGGGTTCAATTATGGTTGTAAGATAAATCTTGGTGTTAAAATTAGGGTGAAGGTTGGGGCTAGGGTTAAATTAGGGCCCTACGGTTTTAAAAATATATATATATGTGTGTGTGTGTGTGTATATAATAATATATATAAAATAAACTGAGAGATATCCTTCTTGAGGTTCCTATTGCACTTTTATGTAAGAAATTTATTTATCTATTGAGCATGTTTTCCCAAGAGGAAACCAAGGAAGCCTTGATGGTGTGAGGATCATCAGAAGTTTATTAATAAGCATCTTCATATTGTGATTCTTTTCCTTCTCATTTTGCACGTTAAATGAAAAAACTTCATTTTACACCTTATTGAAGTCATTTAATCCTTGATTTTTGTCTCCAATAGATTTATTCAAAACTGTAGACACCATCCAATTGAACTATGAGATTCTTCTCTTCTTCTATTAGGATGTAAGAAAAATCATTTGAGAGGTATTTTTGGATCTTAGTCATTCTACTTTCAAGGAGATCCTTTCTTTGAAAAGACTTCTAAAGACTTGGATATTCCACTCTTTCAGTCTAAGTTTTATGAATTTTAACTTTCTGTTGAACATGCACATCTTAGTGCAATGATCAATTGTGTTGGGTGAGCTAGGAGTCAGTGACAACCATTTCAAAGTTTGGGATTTCCATCTACAGTTTTTCAAACTTGAAAGACACTCTTCTAGGGGAATTTGTCCTTGTCTATGGGCTAGTAATCCTAACTAGCTTCAAAGAGGGTTATGATTAGGGTTCAAATAGTTTTATGGTTAGGGTTAAGCTTCAACTTGGGTTAAGGTTCAATTGATTAAAAATAGGTGCCTTGAGAAGGATATCTCTTAGTGTACTTTACACATATTTTTATAATATAGATATGCTAGTGATATAACACTTCAAAATATAAGGAAATTTATCATATTAGTAGTTTTATGACATCATGTGATAATAGTTTTTCTTTAGAATTAAAGATCATGAAATTTATTTTAAATCAAGTAAGGTATTTTAACTAATATAATAATTAATTAACAATTTTATTAACAATTAGTAATTAACAATATTCATAATTAACAATTAAAAATATTATATTTTAATATATTTTTTATTATATTGTTAATTGTTTTTTATTAGAGATAAAATAGGTTATGAGTTAATATTGTTAATTGTTAATATTTTTTATTAGAGATAAAACAGGTTATGAGTTAATATTGTTAATTGTTGATAATATTGTTAATATTGTTAATATTGTTAATATTGTTAATATTGTTAACATTTATTTATATTAGCTAAAATACCTTACTCATTAAAATAAATTTCATAATCTTTAATAAACTATTATCACATGTCATAAAACTAAGTTTTAAACATGTTCAATAAAACTACTAATATGATATATCTTTTTTAAGTGTTATATTATTAAGAGTTTTACTAAGTTATAAAAAAAATAGGTTAAATATATTTTAAATAAAAGGAACATTTTAATTATACAATAACATCTATTTTCACAAAAGTACAATTCAATTCCAAAATAGATTAAATTTATAAAAAGAAATGACAAAATAATTTTATATTTAATAGAAAATTAAAAAATTATTAATAAAATTCACAATCTTTAAAACTAACCAAGATAAAAATATTTTCACCTCTTAAAACTAACTCTTACACATGTTTTATTAAACTATTAATTTGATACAATCTATATCTATCTCATTAAATGTTTTAACACTATTATAATATAATTTAAATACAAGAATTTTTTTTAATAATCTTTATTTTTATTTTTTTAACAATCCTATAACATTCTCCACTAAATTTCAAATTTGATTTTAAATTTAAGAATTTTTTTTTAAAACTATAATAATATTAATATATTTTTACAATTATAATAATATAATATCAATAAATACATTTATATAATATCATAAATATATAACAATATTATAATATAATTATAGTATTTAATGTATTATAATAATATTATTATATTTATATATATATTATAAATATAACATAATATATTTACACTTTGTTCAAGGGTGAAAAATATAATACAAGTATAGGTAATCATAAAAAAAATTAAATTAACACTGCCCCGTTTGTTGCTGCTGTATAAACTAAATTGATAATAATAACTACCCCGTTTTTCTGCTGCCGTATAAAATTGCACAACACTGACTTACTGCACGGAACACAGATAGTTAAATCCGTAGCATGGATGGGCATAGATGGGGCATATCCATGCCCCGGTGCATTTTCGGGGCTGGATAGCCACTGCCCATGTCAACCACCTATCATCTTATCAATTCATATACACCTTTTGTATTATCATATATTTCTTTTATATTTAATATAAATATATTGCATATTTATCATGCATGTACAAGGTGGATATTTGTTGAGTAATATCAAAGTATTTGTATTTGTTGTTGTGAGATTGATTATTAGCATTTTGTTTTGATTTATGGTTAACTAAAAACAAAATAACGTTTGTTCTTGTAAACTTGTGGTTGTGAAATTGATTGTCAATTTTTATTTAATTAATAATCAATTAGACTTAATTGAACCTTTGTTTATCAATTAATTGTTGAAATTTTAACTTAGTTTTTAATTGGTTAAAAAAAATAAAATCTAATTTTACATCATGTAGATTGTGCCTTTATTAGAACATATATTTTTAACTAATTAAATTTTAAGAAAAGTTACAGAAATAACAATATGCATTGTTTTAAACAACAATTTCACCATGCAGTTACGGAAGATCACACCATGCTCTTTCAAAAGCCTGAGAAGATTTCTGTTGTTGATCACACCTCACTCCTTCAAAAACCTCAGGTTGAAGATACTAATAATCCCTCAGTTGATACTCTTGGTTTGTTTGGTCCCATGAGTGGTTCTGTTTCTTATCCTTGCAATAAAAAGATGAAAAGATATGTGGAGAAGAACCCTTGTACAATGGTTCAACAAAAATCTTTGGAACTGCAGTGATTCCGTTTGGTTGCTGTTTAGTGTTGTCTTGTTTTTCTTTGCTGGTTTTGCTGTTTTGTTGAGCTGAATGATCTATCTTTCAATTTGTAAAAGGGTTCAGAGCCCTTTCTAAAGCCTTGCTTATCCAATAAAAAACAACAATTTCATTGAAAAACATTTAAAAAAAATTACTTTTGGGAAAAAAATCACTATGTTCAGACCATTTATAAATGCATGTTTGATAGGACAATTTTTTGAAACTGCATATACACAAATGGTCTCCCTTCATTTTCTTTCCATTCCTTTCCCTTTATTTTTATGTCATTTTATAAAGATATAACCATCTACTTTCGAGTCAATGAGAGGCATTAAAAAGTTTTTGAGGCTTAAGGAAAGTTAAATAAAAATCATTAAATAATATAATTTATGCTTAAGAGTAATCATTAATTTACAAATATTTAATGATAATTTTGTTGTGATTGCAAAATTTCTGTAGTCATTATTTTTCGCTTAATTTTGTGTTTATTAAGGAAATGTCTTGATATATGCATATGATGATAAGTAGCACAATCTTATTTGAAGTTGAACTAATTTCTCTAATTTTTATCCACTTGTACTCACATGTATCCCTATATGTTTAAGTCTTATTTTAGCCTCATGCACATACTTCTATAAATTCATTTTATTTGCTCATTTATCACACTTATGCATTTACTCTTTTGCCTCTTAGATTCAATTGTTAGCCCTTTCTAAGACACCTTTGAGCTTGTCGGTGTGATCCTACAATTAGGGATTGTTTTAGTGGCGAATCTTTGTCAATTGATGAATAGTACATAACAGCCAAGTCGAAATTGGCAAATAAATCAAAACCAGTGGGGAGGCCAAATCATCTAGATTTTATGAATTATCGGTTCAATGCATTTCTATTCGTCATCAATTTATTTTATGAGCCATATGTAAGTAATATTTTCGCCATAACAAACTATGCGTTTTAAACAGACTGATTAATATTTTCATCTGGACTCTCAGAAGAATGTATTAAATCACCTACATATTTACCAATACTATTAAAACGACATTGTGTATTCAAACATGTTTCACCAACATCATTAAATGTTCATTGCGCATGAAGACCCATTTCACCAATTAAAATTTACAAATAATTGCTTATAAGGACCCATTTTGCCAATAACATTAAAAAATAATTACATTTGAGGAAACATTTTGCTAATTACAATGACACCTCCATGCTAATTGTAGGGCCATAATCGCCTTGAAAATTACAACGTATGTGTTCCGTCGAGGTTTGATACACTCAACATTTCAATGTATCATTGTATAATCATGAGGGATTTGCCAAATTTTTACTATACCATTTAAAAATCTCATCGAATTTGCCAAATATGGATTGATATAATTACAATCAAAACTTTGATTTATTCTTACAGATTTTGTTTAGTTATGATCTTGTGAGTTTTTGATTCAGAAGTTGGACTTGGAACCTTGATCATAAGCAAGTTACAAACTTACAACTATAGGCATTCCTACATTAACAAATATCAAGTCAATAAAAACCTAAAGGTAAGTGATCATTTCTTCATAGTGTTATAAAATTTGCAATAAAGTAAAAATTTGATTTTTGATTTGATATGTGATTATGCATTAATCTTCAAATTTTATGAATTATTTTGATCAGTGCCTTATCCACAATAGAGCCAAAAAATGAAATATACTCCTACAATAGACCAACTCATGGCTTTTTATAACCCCATTGCCTTACAATGAGAAATCAAGAAAAGAACAACACTTATCACACTACTTATAAATCCCTATTGCATTCACACAATCTTTGATGAATAATTGAAAGCAATATTAATCCATTCCTTGAACAAAAGCCAACAGTTCAACATCCATAAGACATGATGTGATACGAGAACTTATAAATAACCCTTGATTATTTTGAGTCAAAAGATAGTGAATACAATATTGGATAGCAAGATAGGTCGATATTCAAAATTAAAGAAATACAATGAGTATTTGAGTCATCTATTGTTATTACAAAGCAAAATTACAATATTTCTTATCTGAGCTATCAAATAGCTTAAACTGTGCAAAAAGAGCTTACATAGGTGAAAGATCAAAAAATCAAAACCCTTTGAATGAGGCTTGAATTCCCTTTTATAATATAAAGGAAGCAACAAGCAAAGAACCTCATCCCAGACCTTTCTGACAACCAAAATCTTAGACATGAGGCATAGGAATAAAAACATGGATCCACTCATAGGCTGAATAAACAATTATACATTTCATTCCATACCTTAACATATCCTTAGAAGGTTAGTCATGAGCTAAGAGTATTTCTACATTCTTGAAATTTTGATGATACTTAGCATCAAGTAAAGCACTAGTCTCTCTACAAAAAATTTCCATGCTATGATCTACATTGACCAATCTGTTTGAATTGGAATTAAGCTCATTTATATCAACTTTGTCGTCTTTGCAAATCAAAAGGAGTGTGGGGTTACAATATTGAAACTATCCTTGACAATTCTTTAGGGTCTTCAACTCCCCATTATCTTCTAATAGGCAGGGTACAACCTTATTGCCATCATTTAAGAGATAGTTCATTTTTGTTCGTGCAACTTCAATCATACTTTCCATATATTCCATGCCATCTTGACAATATCAAAAGTAAGACGGATACCAGGTGGGGCATTAGATGTGTTTGCCAATCCCTTTACATACCTTCCAAAGATGTCAATCTAGGATTCCATTATTCAAATACACTTGAGACGCTCTTGATCCCCACTTATTCTGGTAATGGCACCTTTCAAGTTCACATAAGACACACAAGTATCTTCTAGCCTTCTTAAGATTTTAGATAGTCTGTGCTTCAGGATGCATGTTGCAATGCACACATTCTCCTTTTGTTGAGTCTGTTGAGTATTCTTCAACTGCTCTTCCAACATTTGAATCTTTTCTTTAAGCTCTTCGTTTTCAATAATCACATGAGTAGGGGGAACTGTACATGTGGAACCTACTTCTTGCATACTTGCAAGAAGGGATTTTTTTGAGCCAATAATACCTGTTACTAGTTGTAAGCTTCCATGGGATCAATATGTTCCTTCAACAATGTATTAAGTCTTTCTTGTAACCTTTAAACAATAGCTTCATTAAACTTGACAACATTTACCACTAATGCAATAACTTTAGGGGTAGAGGTGTTAGACACCCTCTTTACAATCAAGATCCCTTTGATATCCTTCAATGCTTCAACAATCATAGGATTATTTGTAGTTGGGCCAAGGGCCTAGATTGCAAGGGCTTCTCAATTTGGGTTGAACCTTAATCTTGACAATGCCATCTTTGTGATGTCCCAAATTGAAATATTTTAAATAAGAAAGATATTCTTCAATTTGAGCAAATCGGGTATTGAATTTACTACTTGTGCCAAATCAATATAAGATGGTTTCCAACTATCATATGATACTCTAATACCACTGTAATGTCTCTTGCTAGAAAATATTTTAGATTTTATTTAATAAATATCCCACTTAAATATTGCAAACCCTCAACAAACAATGAAATCTGGTATGAATTTATCTTCACCATTATGTGCAAATATAACTCAAGAATGTGAGCAGCTGTCATGTGATGCTATATAAATAAAAATACCATGAAAATACATCATATTTTATGTCATAGATAGCAGCTAACAACAAACTATGGTTGCAGCAAAATACATAGAGAAACCTCACAAATGCAAGCCAAAATACATGTACCAAATTGAAAAAGCAAACCCTCAACACACACCAAACTAAAATATACTGTTATGAGCAGCAATATATATAATGAAGGAAATTACATATGTTGATACTTGCTGCAACCTACAACCAAATCAAAATTTGAAACCACAACACACTTCTACACTAGAAAACCCTTGCATGCAACTAGAAAACAAAGCTCCAACTAAATCTTTTTGGCACACTGGAAATCTCTGGATGAAATTGCTCTTGGAGACCCTTGGAACCACTATTTTTGAGCCTCAATCCCCTTGGTCTACCAGCCTTGGAGATTATCCTTCCTTGGTTTCTCAACCTTAGAAGAATTGTCACAACCTGCGAGAGAAAACATGCACAAAATGAATCCAAAAAGCAAGAAATTGCATTTTATATTTGTTGCCTTCTTCATGAAGCTTCTACCAAACATTGGAATCACATCCAAATATTCCTCCCCAAATTTAGGCACTTACCAAATTCATAAAATGCATTATAACACCTCTAAACTTAGCCTTTCATATTATACCACTTACAAGGCATCTTTTGACAACTCAAAATACATTTTTTGAGGCATTTACATGAGGTTAAAGTGCCTTTTTCCAAAACTCACGATCCATTTCTGTTGGCATGCTAAATAATTAATATTTATATTTCCTTTAGATAAGAATTGCACCAGGGATTTAATATAAGTATTAAATAATATTATATTCCAATGTTGTCTTGATACCTCTGACTTACTATTTTTGGATAATGGAAACTTACTATATTAAGTAAGTTCTATTTTTGGAAAAAGGGACATGACAATCTTTGCTTCCTCTTATGTGGAGAAAACTTCTCCTTCTTGTTTCCTAATAGTATCAAAGACAATTGTAGAAGCAATGTCCCATTGAGGGACTAGTAGCAATACACTATCTTGCACCATTCTTCTCCCTTCTTTAGGCGTAATGTTTTTGGACTAAATTTATTTTTTCCCTTACCTTTGTAGCTACTTCATCATACTTTTCTCTAGGCACATCTATTTGTGCCAACCGAACTCTTTTATGGTACTCCCTCTTTGCTCTTTTAAGAAAATCTTTGAACTCCAGAGATTTTACAAAATCATCATCAGAAATGAATTGTGAACATACAAATTCCCTCACATCATTGAGGCTAACTCTCCCCATAGCCATGCCCAATCCGAACCTTTGTTAAAGAAAACCAACAATATTTGGTCTTGGGGGAGATGACATATATATTGTTGAATTTCATCTATGGTGATATAAACATCTTCACTTTCCTTTGGATTGATGGGATAGTCAACCAACAATGGCGGTTTCTCAACTTTCATCCTCTTTTGTGGTTGCTCTCTTGGGGGAGAATCCACACTAATTATTTGAGGAGAGGAGACAGAGTGACTTGTAGTGGGTCTGATTGCACATTTTCTCTAATAACAGGCCCTTGGGGCCTTCTGATAGAAATGCCAGGTCTAGGCTGCTTTACTGGTTTCTCTTCCAGGGCAAGGGCCTTACCTACAACTCTGTCAAAATTCTTCAACACCGCCTGAATCTTGGCAATTGGGTCATCAATATCAGAAAATGCTCTAAGATGATCCTTATCCTTCTTTGTTCTAGTAGCCTCTTCCTTGATGAATGCAATCCATTTCGCCTTTTTGTTAGCTACCTCATATTCATGCTTACAATTTCTTATGACATCTTCGTTTTCATAAACTTGGTGGAAAAAATCATACCTATTGATACTTTTCCTAACCTTGTGTATGAAACCTTCAGGGTCAAAATCCCTAATTTTTACCTAAAATAACATGTATTCCCCAAGAATTTCTTTTAGCCTACCTAACTCATCTCTAGTTAAATTAAAATTTGAAAAGGCAATAACATAAGGGAAAAAAGACCCTTTTGTTTCCTTAGATGAAACTGATTGGTCTCATTCAATTGCCATATAATTTCCATGAATGCCAACCTAGGTGACACATATTTGGGTAGCACATGGGGGGCTTGAGGGCACCCATACATTCTAATAACAACTGAGCTATCATAGAGGTAATAATCTCCCCAGTTATGCCGTACTCCTAACTCCAGCCTCCTATCTTTGGGCCTAAGGAAATCCAAAATTTCCTTGTGCAATTTGATTCCAGGTAGACCCAACCTTGCTATGACTTGTCTTACAAAGCAATTCTCAAAAATAACATAGTTGAAATCACTACAATGTTTGTCCCAAATATAGGTCCAACATTGCATTGTGAGATTGTTCCCCTCTTTATATTTCATGTTCATTTGTAAAACTCTACTCAAATAATCTTTCCCTTTGTACAAAAGTGTATGGTAGAGAAGATAATACCACTTGAAATTCACCTCCTCACCACTTCTCTTAATGTCCACAGGCTGATTATGAATAGCCTCAGTTAAAAGACTGGAAGTCAAAGTTACTATTGAAGAAAGGATGCTATATATCAACAACCATTTACATAAGAGGTGTCTCTATTTTTGAGCATGCATCTTCTCCCAACACCTGGCATAGTGCCTAGTATGTTCTTCTAAAATACTCTTCAAAAGACTTGACATCAAAAGGCTCAGATTCATTATCAGGGATTCTCAATGGCTTTCATGTGTAGCCTTTTTTTCTAAACCCAGGGATCCATATGACTATGAAGCTACTTCTTTCTTGTCGGTATTTTTGTCTGAAAGAAGCAAGGTCTATACCCTTGTAGCCACATCGAGTCTAAAAACCTCAAAAATAAACTCCTTGGTTATATCCATTAGGACACTTCCATCCTATGCCCTAATTACTTTGATATTTTCATCATACCCATAAGCAAGGTATTTTATGAGTTCCACATTTATAAAGACATTAGGAACAACCAACGTCCCCTAATCATAAGTCCATGAATTGGAAATAGGGGTACAATGGTTTCTACAATTTCTAGATTTGTCTACCATCCCATCTATTGCATTAGAGATGGGGAATAGACAGGCTATTTTGAGGAACGCAAAAATTGGGCTATAATATCCTCCTCAAAGGATCTTTTAGATGTAGAGCCAGAGCCTAGGTGTTTGGTCAACTCAGAGTTCCATAATGATTTTAAAACATATTTCTACACTATCTTGTTGGGATTTTACAATCTTACAGAACAAATTTTGCAGACATGATTATGAAATATGAGCTTCAAGACTATAATAATGGTGAATTTTTCCAAGAAGGTGTACTTGTTCTTTAATTGTTTAGAGTTCAAGTTGATGTGGAATGAGCGCACCTCTGTAGATTTTGCTACTATGCCAGACCAAACAAATAGACGACCAAATACATTGAATTGAAAATTTATGAAGGAAATTAACTTAAAAGATAAACCATCATCCATCACATCCGCCATTACTTCTTTTTCACGCAACGATAACTCATTCATCTACCCGTTTATCAATTTTGAACATGGGCCATCCATTTGGAAGGGAAGTACAAATCTCAATGATGAGTAAAGCCTTGGTTTTATTGAAAAGGATGCAACCATCCCCTTTCTCCAATAGGATTCTCCCACATGAGAATATCATCACACAGTGTCCTTCCGTGGTTCCACAACCAAGAAAAGGACATGCTACTATGAGCCTGCAAACTTACAAAATCCTTTAATCCAAATATCAATGGTTGACCTTATTACTTATTAAATGACCCCTTATAATTTTTTTAAACGTAATTATTTACCTTCCTAAAGTATTATGTTCCTTAGACACTCTGGACATGTGTTGATGTTTCACATTGTCTCTATGGCTCGCGAAGGCTTTGGTTTTGTTGTTTTCCAACCTTGTGAATCTTCAAAAACATGATGCGTGTCAATATTTTTCAATGGGCTAATATTTTTATCTAATGTTTTAATTACACTTTGCTGAGCCCTATTGTCTTGTCCATGGTTGGTCCCCCTTTTTCCTAGTCACTTTAAGATGTTGAATTAAGCATGTGCATTTTGCAGAGGCTCTTCTCTTCGTGGAGCTAAAATTTTGACACATTTTTCCTCGTGAAATGGTGAAATCTTGACACGTACTATACCATGTGCTAATTCTTATTGCAGACGCTCAAGCCTTTACAAATCCATGGTGGGACTGATCTTTTGTTGTTGTGAAGTTACGAGATGGTGAAAAGTGTTAGCATCGCAACACTTCACAGAGAGCCCTTCCTTTGTGAGGCGTATATTTTTGTCTTTTTATACCATTGCAAGTTTGCGAAATGATGACACCAACCTGCATAATGATAAAAAGAGGTTGTCACTTCACAAAGGAAAATTTGAATCTGTGTAATGATCGTCAATCTTGGGATCAATGGTCCACATTCAAACTTGGCCAACGTGACAACGTTCCTACTGGTTGCATGTTCAAGCATGCAAAGGAGTGATGGCAGATGGGATTGATATATGCCAAATTCAAGAGGGCTAAGATAAATTACCTATTCAATTTCACTTCATTCAAAAATTCTAAAGTAATTAAACAAAGTGCTACAAATTTCTGAAGCGAACAAGGTTTTTTTTGTTTGAAAATTGGGGTTTTTCGACATCAGGTAGAACAAGTAAGTAAATCAAACATCAAGCCATTAATTTGAAGAATTTTTTGGTAACAGGTGGTTACAATCAATTCAAGGGAAAGGAAAAATGTGTTATAGTGGGTATATTCTATCGATGTTTTGTAAAATTTTGGTATGTGAAGTATTTGTTAAAACCCTAGTTTCTATAAACCCTACACTTAAAATGGCCAAAACATCAACTAGCAAGAGAAGGCCTTTGGATGAGGAGATTATTGCATTTCTCCTAGGGTCAGGAAAGAGACCAAAGGTTGGTATATGGTCGAGGGGTTTGACAGACAAACTCATCAATAAGAATAGTGGGTGCAGAGACCCCATTATCATAAAATAGTGGGTGTAGTGACCCCATTATTATAGAATAGGGGTATGCATTGTTCAAACACGCTTACATAAAAGCTTACTTAGAGAGACCAATTTGCAATATCTAAAATTTGGGCCTGGGAAAATTAGTGGTTCCCAATGTATTTTTGAATGTGGAATTGGTTAGATAGTTGGCTATGGCATATAACCTTGACACTAGGTCTTTGTTCACAACAGGTGGTCAAAGCTTTTTGCCATTGGATATGAATCATATATGTACAATCTTCTAGCTGGACCCCAATGCACAACTACCAATTGACTTGGGTACATTGAGTAAAGAATATGAAAGAAATAGGAATAGCTACAAAGTAGGGTGGCTCCTATGCTTTAGGCCAAGAGGACCAAGAGGAGAACTACCAAGGTTTTGCAAGGGTGATCTAGAACCCTTTGCATACGATATTTTGAGCCATACTTCCAAAAGACATATTTTTCCTTGCTTTAGGTCTTGGCAATGGACAATAAGATTCACATCCATGTCAATTTAATGGTTTTGGCAGTGGATGATCAAATAAAGGCTGTAAATAGGCCCTATGATTTAGTAGGGTATGTGGTAGATCAATTGCACAAGTCCCTTTGTGCAATTAAGAATGATCCATTGGGTTCCATTCATTTTATATATTACTCCCTTATGATGCACTTAATTTTACATGCTGAAGTGCAAGTATGGTCACCATAGCTTCAAATCAAGCTAGTGGGACAGAACAACAAAATACTACCAGTCTAGAAGTGGGCCTATATCTGGGATAAGAGCTGTAATCAGTCCAATTACTCTACCTTTGAAGAATATTTTGTAAAGCCTTTGAGGAGAGGACTAGGCCTCTCCATAGATTAGGGATTATTAGAGGAGATAAGAAGATTTTTAAGGCTAAAGGACCTTACTTCTGAAAAGGGGATTGATCATAATTGGGGTGAGTTGTTTTTCTACTCAGATTCCACTATTATCAGGGTATATGGGACTCCAGTGACACTCCATGTGCTCCTTAAGGATGTCACGTACAAGATTTCTTTTTTGGAGTTAATGTGGCAATTGAATGAGTTTGATAAGACTCATTTCATAAACAATAAAAAACAAGCCCTCCTCCTTGGATCAGTTGCACTCTTTGATTTTATTGCCCTATCAAGGGAAGGCATGTAATTAATTAAGAAGTTGCTCCCATACAAGATGAAGATTGATAAAGTCAAGATTTTTAACCTAGAGGGCTTCATTAGTAGGGAGAGGAATTTACAGGTTGTTTGCCTATCTTCACCAACTAGACAATATTGAAGACCTAATCAAGAATTTCTCTTCAGAGAGCTAGGCCTCAAGAAGGAGAGAGTTGTGGGTCAAAATCCAGATTGCAAAGAACAAGAGGAAGAGAGTAGACCCATCTTTCTAGGGGTCATTCATGCACATAAGGGATCCCATAGTCAAATGATGAATATGTTGGATAATTCCAACCAATTGTTGGTTAATATTCCACATGTGCCTCCAAGCACACTAGGTGCTTCTTTTAGAATAGAGGTGCCAACAAGTCCCCAACTAATTACTCCATTGTAGACAATTGCTCCAATGGTTGGACCTTTAGTGGATTATCCACTTGATTTGATGCCCTCATTGTACAACAAATGCTACCCCCTCCTCGGATGTTGATTTAGAGGCCTATTGATGGAAGGTTGGTCATGAATTTTGAAATTGGTGGGCAGGTGGTTGATGATGTTAGGGCTAAGGCTTGTGAGGAGTTTCTACAATATGAACAATTCATCACCACCCATGAGTTTAAGGATTTTGTCCTTAAAATCAAGGGGGAGGAGTTGAAATTAGCCCTAATGGAAAACTTCTCTAAAAGAGAGAGAAAAGAAACCATTGAAAAGTTTTGGAAAAAGATGAAGGAGGAGATGGATGCAATGACCCCTAAAAGGGGAAGACAATTGGTGAAAAGATCAGGGTGTTAGTTGCTACCTGGTTGGGAAATATCCTCAACCATTGCATTTGATTCCATAAGAAGGCATGAGGGTGAGGACCCAATTTTGGGATCAAAAGAGAAGGTAGAGGATTTATACTTTGGTTCTGAATTCCACCCTAGCATGAGACTGGCTATATGGTCAATTTTCCTTGATACCAATAAGCCCCAAGTAATAAGTAACCCTAATGAGTTTATTGGCCATCTCATTGTTAAGAGAGTTGGAGATATAAGTGCAACCCAAGCAACCTCCTTAACAATTAATGCAACCCTCTTCATAGAGGCAACTGTTAAGAAATTGCAAGAAGACCTTGATAAGGCAAATGCCTTAAACTAGAGACTAGAGTAGAGGCTCAATACAGTGCAAGGGCTATTTCCCCCTCCATAATAGGTAAATGAGGCACAAGCTTCATTTGATAATAATAAATTGGAGGTTGAAATAAATGAATTGAGGGAGAAGCTGAAGTAGAGTACTACAAAGGCTAGGACAGTAAAGGAGGCATTAATGAAAAAGGTCTTTGATTTGGTAGATTATATTTTGGGGTACAAGTTATCCAAGATCCTCTCCCAATTGAACAAATTTTGGGACAATTATACAATTTTGAAGGATGCATTTTATAGCCACAATCAGATGCGGATGAGGCTGAGGTGCATGCAAATTAAGTGGTCCCAAGGAGTTGAGGTGTTGAGATTGCTTATCAACAAATAAAATTTTGATAGTAGCATGGTATTTGACATTTTTGATAAGTCAAATTTATTGGATGAAAAAATTAGTCATCATATTAAATATAGAGATATGATAAAGAGGGAGTTCAATACTTTTGAGGCTTTAAAGAGTTCTACATGCCTCCAATTTTGACTGAAGATGGGGGAGGTCATGGCATTTGGGCAGTGGCAATCATAATTTTCCAATCTTCTCAATCCTATGTATATCAAGATAAATAAAGAGGGTGAAGCTGATGCTGGTCAACTCAATGCATGTATTGATGCACTAACCAAATTGGAATATAGTTTGTTAGGTTTTACTGACCTAGTGTAAATTTTAATCGAAGAAGACTACAAGCCACATATGGAGAAATTCAACAAATTTTTGCCACATAGGACTGGCACTTCAACTATACAAGTGGAGCACATGGAAGAATAAGATGATGCAACTTGAGTTGCATTTCAATAGGTCTCCAAAAACTAGGTATAACTAATGCATGGGCTTGTTAGATGGGGAATGTCAGAGGTGTCCTATCTAGTATAAAGAGGAATTTCAGGGAGATCTTCCATACATGGACTTTAAGGCTACTAAAGATATCCAACCACTTTTGGGCACCAATTAGTTTCTTTTGAACTAAATTTTGTCCTTTATAGATATTGCACCACCTAGATTTTTGTGTTCTAGTGACTAGGTGGTTGAATGGCGCCTTTTTCTTGTTGCTTCCCTTGTGTCTATAAAAGGGAATTTTGGGCCTCATTCAAAGGTTTTTGCTTCTTAGAGTTTGTAAATATTGTATAGGTTTTAGGTTGAACATGAAATTCCTTTGAAACTAAGAGAGTAAATGTTGTAATTTTGCTCTGTAATAACAATAGATGACCTAAATTCTCATTGTATTGCACCAAGTGTTAATATAAATTTTTCATTCTCTCCACTATTGTACACAGTGAGAAGGAGCAGTAAGTAATGATCCCACAAAGTTGGTTTACAATTTCTGGGAGATTCTCATTTTTGCTGAAATCACATATTTTTAGAAAATATAATGATTTAAGCCTTAAAAAGTTCCATTTAAAGCATTCCAATTGAAGAGGGTTTGATCAAACTACCTTAGATCAAACCCCCTTGGATAAAACCTCGCTAGTTTTAAACCATACCTATAACAAAGTCTCCTTTACACCTATGAAAATGCTGTAAAAAACTACTTTTGATTTACCTTTTGGGGAATCAAGTGAATTCATTTAAAATTTATTTTTTGTAAGTATGTAGTCCTTATTATAAGCTTCCCAAAAAGTATAATTTTAATTTTGAATTTAATTTTATTATTATATATATTTTTTAATTTCTTGTGAATGGAGGTTTTTCATCGAAAATCAAGCTCTTTGTTCTGCATGTGGAAAAGTAGAAGATTATCAATTTTTTTTAAAAAATATGAGTGTACCAGATATTGAAGTCCTTGATCCAACAATTTTTTTTTTGAAGTTTGATACATACAAAAAAAGTTGTGTTATACGGTTCACCTATGTTTGAATTGTAGTTGGTTTGACTTCGAAACTTGATTAAGGAAAAAATATTCAATAAAACACTATGAAACCAATTGGAAGCACTAGATATCATATTTACAAATCTAAATTCAAAAAAATAAGAATTTTATCCTTCATGGAAAAAATGTTATGTGTTATACGGTGAGCATCACTCCTTAAAAATGGTGTTTACTGAAAAAAACTAGTTTTCGAAGGAGATGGAAAAGAAGTGCAATTTGAATCCAAAAAATTTGAAAAAAATATATTTAGAATCTAAAGACAAAAAGTTAGAAATCACTAGTTTGCATCATCTTCAAATTCCTCACGGTTTAGCCGCTATATGTTCCTGAAAGTGAAGATTTAGTTAGAAAAAATTAGTTCAGTGTCCAGTTTGGCCAAAAATTGTAAACCAGTATTGTGGGATCACGTGCTACCTTTCAATCAATATAATCAAGGATTTTTTTCTAGTTCTCATTTCACATTTTGTGTTATGGATACATGAATTGTTTGCTTCTATTCAAGGAATGGAGTAAGTTTGCTTTCAATTCATTTATCTGGGGTTGTATTGTTATAATATGGATCTTTAAGTAGTTTGATAATATTGTTTATTTGTTGGTTTCTTGCTGTAAGACAATAAGGCTATTAGATACCAAAGGTTGGTTTGTTGTAGGAGTTTGCTTCATTTCTAGATTGTGTGGATGAGGCACTAGTCAACCAGGAACCTAACTCTCAAAGTTTAAGTCTGAGAAAAAATCAAATATAAAATCTAAACAATCTTTACTTTATTATAATTTCATTATGTTATGATCAAGCCCAAATTACAAGTTGTAACATTTCATACAGACGAATCTAGAGATGATTTAGCCCATCAAACACACCTCTTACAAATTTGTGTGAAGAATGTGTTCAAAGGAATTAGTGTAAGTTGTTATTGTTGCATGATGTTATAGGGGAATCAACCTTGGTTTTCTAGAGCCTAAAGTGTAGAGGAGAAATTATAAATCTATCTCCTGTTCATTGGCCACTGACCCAGGGTTTCACATAAAACTAGCTAATTTTTAAGAAAACCCAGACAATTAGTTGGAAACACCAACAACTTCCATTTATCAATATGAGATTGAGATCCATCTTGACTCTGAATTTGACTATAAAATTTGAACCCTTAATCCATCTTAAACCCTTGTGTTCTTGTTATATCTTCCTATTGACTGGTTATCCATGTTTCATTTTTCTTAAGTTGTGTTGTTATGTCGACCCCATGTGTTTACTCGTCCCACATACCCTATTACTTGATAGGTCCCGTCATTGTGGAATTTTATTTTATAATGCCTTCCCCATCCTTTTGCCCTAGTTTCTTGCATTGAAAAGTGAATTCTACACATGGTTTTATGGTCATCTAAGTTGCTTGTATAAAAGTGGTCCCTACCTCTTTCCATGCTTCCACATTAGGGTTTCCAATGAAGATAAAACGACTTGTGAAATTGCAAAAGGTATAAAAGTGTCAAAGTGAAGACTAACTTTGAGGCGCGAGAGAACTTCCAAAGAGTGTTGTGTATAGGATCCACAAAATGTTGGCACATGGTAGAAGATTAAAGGATTCTACAAGTCTGTGGGCTCATAGCAGCATGTCCTTTTCTTGGTTACAAAACCTTGGAAGGACATTGTTCGAGAATCCTATTAGAGCATAATACTTTAGGAATTAATAAATTTATAAGGGGCCATTTAATAAGTAATAAAAGGTCAACCATTGATATTTGCAAATCTAACGATTCTAGGGTTATTCCGGAGGTTTGAATTCACAAGTCTAGTGTTTCAGACTTTTGCTTCCTAAATGCAACTATAGCCATTCATTGAAAAATTTATCAAATGATTATATTAATTTTTTGAGTAAATTAATGCTATATTAACTTATTAAATAATATATCTCATAGTCATAGTTTTTGATTTAGGTAAAAAATAGGTTTTGAAGGGACCCGAAACCCTTTACAATAAAAAACAAAGCTACAAAAAGGACAGCTTGCAGCCAGCCAAAAACCAACCCCCATACAAGATCTGTCAAGATTTACATTTTGAACTAATCTTGTGGGAACAAAGAGTCATGTCAAAATAAGGCCCAGAGAGTTTTTCTTTCTTTCCCTTAACAATAATCCAATCTTCTTCCACCTGCGTTGCCTTATCATGGCAAACCAACTCACAATTTTCCTGAAGATGAATGCCTGCAACTATAGTCTTAGAGATTTCATCATTATTCCTTCACGTAGCAAAGACTTATCTGTAAAGCCGCCAGATATGGAGGCTATAGCGCTATCACCAGAAATGGCATCCAAAGACCTAGTCACTTGCTCATTAGGGGTAGCCTTAGCAGCCCCACCATTTGAGACATCTAGAGGGGATGCCCCAAGACCCTGTGATTCATTAGGGGTAGCCTTAACAGCCCCACCATTTGAGACATTCGAAGGGGATACCCCAAGATCCTATGATTCCAAAGCAACCACCTTAGAAAAACTCCTAGGTTGTTAGATTTCTTCTCAACCGTATAATGTTGTTGAGAAGCACCTTTCCACCATGTAGCCATCTTTTCTTTTTTCTCAAATCCACATTGAGCAGTAGCATGACTTGTTTTAAAACATCTTCTACATCAAAAGGAAATCCCTTCATAATCCAAAGATTGGACCTAATAACTCTTAGAAGATTTAAGTAAAACCTTAGCAGGCAACCCTTTTGAAACATCCATTTCAACTAGTATGTGGGAAAAGGTGGAATGAAAAATGTCATAAGATTCATCATCCACCAACAAAAAATCACCAAGGGCTTCACCCACTTCCTCCAGAAGAGAGTCAATCCAAAGGTGGAGGGAAAGATTAGGCAACCGAACCCAAATCGAGATCTTATTGAATGTTTCAGAAGTAGGGTTGAAATATGAATGCCAAGGATTAATCATCAAAAAATATTTGTCCTCCCAACCAAAAGAATTATTACATAAAATTATATTTCTGTCCTAAGCATTGTCAAACTTAGCTACAAAAAACCCCTTAGCCATGGGGAAAATATGAACTTTACCAGAAATCAGAGGCTCCCACTCATTGGTGATCCAGGAATACAGCTGAGGGAGGCTAGGCCAAAAACCCCCAAACCGACATATAACCCCACGAGCGAAGAGCTCAACAATGTTGTCATCTATTTCTTCTACTGTTTCATAGTCATAGTTACTAGTTGTTAAGTTACATTGACATTTGGCTTCAAACATAGTACTTCGCTCAGTGTCTTACTTCTGATAAGAACTTATAATATGTTGACCCTTGTCTCCATTCCAAAGACTTTATGAAGGAATTTGGGTGTGTGGAATTTTTTTCCCAAAATAGAACAATATATAGAATTTGGTATTTTCACCACCCACACTATGATTTTTTATTGGCATACCAATTTAATTCGCCAATGAATTTTTTTATTGGTTTGAAAATAGGTTTAATTCGCCAATGAAATTTTTTATTGGTTTGAAAATAGGTTTAATTTATTCAAAATGAAAATTTGGTGAACTAGCTTCTATTCATCTTCTTGTCTTTAGTTGAATAAAGCAAGCAGTGTGAGGGGGTGTGATGAACTAGATTTGACCATCCATGTCTGGGTGGTATTTGGCACAATTTGATGTTATTTGCTAGACTTTAAATCTCCTAAATCATCAAGGAATCAAGTAATCATTTTAGATAATTAGAGCAATCAATGACAACACATTTCAATTTGGTGCAATAAAAAGAGTAACAATGCAAGCTAGGATCTTTTTGTACTATTTATATCCTTGTTAACTTTTAGGGGTTGATCTAGGAGAACTTGTATACTTGCAATGAATTGGAAACACTTTAGAATTTATCAATACCACCAAGTTACTAGTTACTCAAGAAGAGTAGAGTAGACCAACATCCATTAATTGAAGTTGCAAAGTAAACTATTATTGATTGTAGGAATGAGTTCAAACTCAAAGTATAGATTTGTGAAGATATTTGGTCTTAGATCTACAAAATTGTCCTCTATCATAGGACAAATCCATTGTTGACATCAAGGTATTTCATTACTAGAGGGATTATTTCTAGTTTAGGCATCAAGTGGATTCTAGAATCTTCATTTGACACTCATTCTTCAGCCATTGAGTTAAGTACTCTATCTTCTTATCCTAAAATAATGTAAGTGCACTTATTTAATTTATCATTTCTTGCCACACTTAAGTAACTTACGTTGACTTGTGATTATTTATATGGGTTTCATTTGATAAGCTTAGGTTACCTCAAGGAAAGTTGTTTTTCCTTCACATTTTTGGTGGCCTCGTTGAAGCTTACACAACTCAACCTTCTTTTTAGGGTTTGACATGACATTATAGTGTTTAGGTTTGTCCTTTTCTAAGTTTACATTCTATTTTCATATTTGAACTTTCATTTGCACCTTGGTGCTTCATTAACATTATTTTTCTATTAGGGTTTATGTGCTTCATTTTTATATCTTTCTCCTCCACCCTACACATTTAACATTATTTTTCTATTATGGTTCTACTTTTAGATTTGATATACCATTTTTTAAAATTCTTTTTTAATAAGATAATTTGAATGAGCTTTTATTTTTATGTCTTTTGTTTATGCTTAAAAGTTCTTATTTAAACCCTAATGACTAACCATTTTGATAATAATATTGTTAATGAGTTTCATATTGATATCAACTTAGGCGACTAAGAGGATACTTGTGGCTAAAAATTGTGTTTAACTTAAAAATCATTTTGATAGAACCATCGCAACAAACCCAATCTCATCAACAATTTGACCACTATTTTGTATAACATATTAGTTGGTTGTCCTCATGACACAAAAGTTTTGGAGGATCTTAGATCCTTAGTGAACATTTCTAATAGTATATCGAACTCATCTTCCTCTTATCCACTTCTACAACTTCTATAGTTACCAATACCATCAATTTGATTTGAAATTTGGTCGAGTTGGTTTCATTGTCAGACATATGTTGTAGGCTCACTTGTAAGGTGTATGTCACTTTTGGAAATCTTGCAAGTGATTGATAGGTTATTGCAAGTGTTCTACAATATGTTGTGGTTGTTTAGAAACATGCTAAAGTGTCCAACATGTTGGTGTAGGTGTATTCTAACATGTAGGTGTTATGTTTTCACTTTGAATGACACAAGGTCTCAAGGAGTTGTTATTGAACATATGAAATCCATTAGGGTGTCATTCATATGTTGGAATCAATATTGGAGTCATTATTATTGGTTTCAATAATGTTGTGTGTTAGAAAAGATGGACAAGTGAGTGAAAAATGGTTTTGTAGTTGTCTAGGTGGTATTTCCAAACATCATCATGGTCCATGAGGAGTCAACTATACATGTCTATATTTTTTCAAGTCAATTATGAGGGAGAATAGAAATAACTTGAGGCCATTAGGGTAGAAGATTAAAAAAAGGGATGTTTTGGTCTCTTAAAAACTAAATGTTAACTTTTCTTTGACCATATTTATTTCTTGCTCTTAGTAGCATTAGTTAGGGAATTGATGGTTTTGTGTATTGTTTGT
>VDFB02284189.1:0-10489 GCA_007258455.2 Sequoia sempervirens | reverse complement strand
TGTTGTTGATTTCGTACATCTCTTCCAAAGACTTGAACATCTCCCTTGCAGTCTTCATCTTAGAGATGATAGGGACAATGTGATCCTTTACGGAATCAACCAGCATCTTCTTTGCCTTGATATCTTTCTTTTTCCATTGAACTTTCACTTCCTCATCTGCAGGCTCCAAAACTTTGCTCTCCACGAACTCAGCCAATTCACTTTCTTCCAAAGAGAGCATAATTCTGAACCTCCATGAAGTATAGTTTGACGCTCCCTCAAGTCTATCTTCGATCTTCAATCCGTTCACCATCTTGAATGATGTAGAGATAGACCAAGAATTAGGACGAAGAGAAGAGAGTACCGCTGTATAGACAAATCTGATCATGATCTATTCAAACCCGCTCTGATACCATGTTGATTTTAGTGATCAGATAAGTGCACAGAAATTAATTCAAAAATTCAACACAAAGACACAGCAAGTACCCTGGGAAAACCCTCCAACCTGAGGGAGAAAAACCCAGCCAATATATCTCTTATATATTGATTTAATAAGAGCAGAAATCTGCTTACAACTCAGGCACAACACAATGCCAATTTGATACAATGAATAAGAGCACCTCTCTTAGATGCAGATACAAATGAATATGATTCTCCTTGTAATCGATCTGCTGTTACAGAAGAATGATCTGTTGCTCAGACCTAAACTCGGCCTTCTACAAGATATCAATCTGCACTTGATATCGATCTGCACTTGACAAATTTGCACTTCTCTATAGAATGTGAACTTCCTTTTATGTCGACTTGCTGCTACAGGGAGACAAATTTCTGCTAGGTGCGAACTATCTTCAAATAAAAACTTATTCAAATGAATGAATCTCATCATGTATATATACACATGCCAAGAGAAAGACATGACTCTTCATACCACCAAGTCGGCCCAAAAAGAGACAAGGAGACGTGTCTCTTAAATTAACTTCAAGTCGGCCTTAGAGAGAAATCGTATTAATTAAATATTAATTATAATCATATAAATAATAAGGTGCCTCCTCTATAAAATAAATCGCTGTATAAATTAAATAGCCATTAGGCTATAATTTAATTTATAACTGCCTGGAAGTAATTTGACAGAAGCTATATACATCAACAACATCAATATCATTCTCTAATGCATGATTTGTGATAGAGCCTTGAACTCTTGGAGAGAGTTGGTTCTACATGCTAACTGCATAATGCATTCAAGAAATATGTAGTTGTGCAGATTGTTTTTTGTTGTGCTAAGTTTGGCACTCTCGAGAGGAGTAAAAGATGGAAGAAAGAGTTATATCAAAATTATATAAAGATAAGCTTCTTGAGCTTTCATTATGATCTTTTGATATATTTCTCTTTAGGCTGATTTATTTATTCATGTTTTATTATTATTCATAAATTTTTATGTGTTCATGCTATAACCTGAGATAGTAAACCTTGTATGATTCTAGTCTTGATATTTCTTTGGATAGTTATAAACTATTAGTAATCTCTCTCTAAAATGCTTTAGGAAGGTGATGAGAGATTGCTTAGCGATAAAAAGCTTGTGGCATCTTATGAGGAAGTCATTCTGACCAAAGAAATGATCAAGCGTGAAATCACAACTTGCAGTCATGGGATTGAGTTGATGGCTAGAGGGAGTTCACTTCCGTAAGTCTCCCTAACTCAAGTAGGGACTGTAAAAGGAGTTCTCTGTAAATCACCAGCATGAAGATTACCAGATGTAAGGCTAGGTGTCAAATCCGAGATCCCTCTGCCCAGATCATAATTGCTCAGTATTTATCCTGGGATTTGAGAAAGTGGTAGCTCCCAAACCTATTCAGAATAGAGTGATCTCAAGCAGGCAGGCCTGTGAGGTCTACCTCTCATGACTACGTAGTACTGGAAACATTTGTTCGCTGCAGCAGCATGCAATCTTACCATGAGGTTAGAAGGCTGATGCAAGTACTTTAAAGACTGAGGGAGCTCACTGGAGCTTGGGGAAGAAGACAGTAACTAAGGCAGCAAAGCATATCCCAAGATACTCTACTGCAAGACAAATGGATATGGATTAAGATATTCTTCAAGTTGGATCTACTATGATATCCTTGTGCAGCAGGAAGCAATCATCTGTAGCATTGAGTACAACCGAGGCAGAGTATATTGCAGCTTGTATGGCAGCTCAGGAAGCAGTGTGGCTTCGTAAGCTCCTTGCAGGATTATTTGGGCAATCAATGGAGCCCACTATCATTCATTGTGATAATCAAAGTTACGTGAAGCTATCTGTCAATCTTGTGTTCCATGATAGAACCAAGCATGTTGAGATCAAGTACTACTACATGAGAGATATGGTACTGCGGAAGGCTGTACAGTTGAGGTACATCAGCACTGATGAGCAAACGGTAGATATTCTCACCAAGCCCTCACGGATAAAGTTTCGTAGGTACTTCTCTAGATAAGCTTCAGGTGGTGGAGAATCCAGCCTTGATTCCAGAAAGAGTCTCGATCGCTGAGCTTCCATTTAATGAGTTCTTCCCAGAGAGAAATCGAGGTGAAACTCTGTTAATGCATTTTCCCAGGATGGAGGAATCCTGAGGTGCAAGCCCCGTTAACGATTTCTCTCTTGAGACGAGGTAGAAAGTCCTGTTTCCACCCTCTGAGTTGAGTCATGGTGGATGTCATGTGTGTGACTCCATGACATATGTTGTACTTGTGTTTCACCCTCTGAGAGAGTCATGGTGAAAGTCACGTTGAGGTGACAACATCACGCAAGTGATGAACACTTGTACTTGCCATAGTATGGTTGTAGCCATTATGGTTGATATCGTGTTGAGGCGATATCTAATATCACGATGAGGTGATATTCTTCTTTTCACATTCGGTTGTAGCCAATGTGGTAGACATCACGTTAAGGTGATATGTCTTGTGTAGCTGGAAGTTCTCTCCCTAGCTAAGAGGGAGTGTTAATGTTATGGCAGCTTCGGGTTCATCCTTCTAGCCACGAGTGAAGACATAAATTAATATAGCCTATCGGCTATTTATTTATATGTGATATTTAATGTGAAGGGGCGCTTCACTTGGCAACAATGTAATTTCTAAAAGGGCCGACCTTCCTTGTAATTCTCATATTTTAATTGTAATTATATTTCTCTATTTTGGCTGACCTTGTACATGAAGAGGTGCGACCTCTTTCTCATTGTGTATTTATACAAGGTCATTTCCATCCTTTCAATCAAAAAGCAAGTTCAATTCTCTCTTTCATTCAAGTGCCAATTTTCTCCAAGAGCAGATTGCGAATTTCTCTGAGTGCAGATTTAGGGTTCAAGGAAGGGCAGATTATTATCTGTTTTGCATCTAAAGTTGGTGCTGAATATTGGCCTTGTGATTGGCCTCATTGTAAAGAGAATTGTTGCCACTATTTATATATATAAGAGAGATCTTTGTTGCTGGGTTTTTCTCCCTCAAGAGGAGGGTTTTCCCAGGGTATCTGCTGTGTTATTGTGTCTGAGTTTGAATTAATTTCTGTGCATACAATCTGATCATTAAAATTTAACATGTTTGACGAAATTCCTCAAGCACTTAAAAGTGGAAAATCAGGTCAAATTTGACAAGGCACTTTACAGAGTTCAAAACCCTAGGTTGGAATTCCTACAGGTGAGCCAATTTCGGAAGTGAAACTATCTACCCTAGGTGGTGGCAGGAGAAATCATTCAAGTTTCTTGCATTGGCAATTCAACGATTGGTTTCGAAAATTGTGACTATTATGTGAAGAAAAAATTCAGTATTTCAGATAAATACCAGGGTTGAAGATTTTGGGGTTGTTGGATGAGGTTCCAGGTTTGCAGTAAGGTTGGATAGTCAAATTGCATGTATAAAGGTAATAATCAGGTTCAGAAGTCACAACCATGAGGTTTCAGATAAAATATATCTATTGAGGTGTGCAGTAGCAGTTGGTTATCATTATATTGCTCAGCTGCCAAACATATATTCTAGCCACCAAAGGAAAGCTGATGACTATGAGATAAATGGTATCCGGCTCTGTGGGTGATTTAAATCCCACACAGATATTCCCAAGACTTTCCCCAGGTAGCCAATATCCAATTCCATCTTATTTAAGGAGTGAATAATACTTCATAGGCTCGAATACCTGTTGGTGTGGATTATCACAACCTTCTAGGAAAGATGCCGCATCTCATACACTAGCTGTAGCCTCCTTGGTATGAGCCATGCTTAATGGGGAGTCAAAGGGGGAGCATTGGTTATATTTTAATGATATTGCAGTATTTGGAAGTGGCACAGGAGTTTGTGATTTCAAATAATTATTCTTGAAGTTCCGATAATATTCAGATATCTATTGCAGCCTTTGGGTATTCGCTATATCATCCTTTATTGGGGGGGGTCGCTGTTTTATTTCTGATCGTTGCTTCATATTTGGGAGGCTACGAAGGTTATGTGGAGGAGTTTGGCAGGCTGCAAGGTCAACAAGGATAGACCCGTGCCCTTCTTCATATCAACGGTGGCCTTTATAAGGCCTTAGCATTAATTTTGCCGCTTAACAAAGGAAATCACAACCTGAATGGAGATGCGATTTATTGAAGGAGTCGCCTACTTTCATTACAGCCGTATGGGTATGGTGGGGCCCTTATGATGACTCAGCAGTCAAGTACTTTTGGATTCCAGCGTATCATTTGAGAGCAGGGCTAATACAAGGCATTGGGAATATTTTGGAAGTGGGTCATAGTCATACAATTTGGATGTGAGCAGTGTTGTACCCAAACCAATTTTTTTTTGCTTCATCAAGGCATTTTGCTTAAAATAGTCTAAACCTTGCTAAAATGATGTCAAATACAGTTTTTGGGCAATATCAAGCATGGAATTTTGTTAATGTTTTGTCAGTCAAAGGCAGTTCCATTGATCAGAACCTGAATCAGAGACTCAGAATGAAATATTTCACAATGGAGGAGCATTTCACGGCAACACTTATACTTTTGTATGGTCATTTCAATGGCTAAGATGATTTCAATGGTTAATTTTTGAAGATTTCTCAAGGAAAAGCAAAATTGCACCCCTGTAGCCCAGGGGCGCCCTTCTTTTTGAAGGCCTAAATTTTGTGGTAAAGGCTCATGAATATAGTCAATCTCTTTAGAGTTAGTTTTCCTATTCGATGAGATATCTTGCGAGGCTATCCGAGACTCGTAGCTTCGGTTACAGACATCACAAGTTGAAGATTCCAAAGTTGCAGTTTGCAGAAGCTTGTCTTTTTCCAGCTTTTGCGCCCCTATAGCTCAAGGGCGCACCTCTTAAAGGAGGGCTAGATCTTGGTATTCCTAATGGTTGATGTATTCAATCTCTTCACGACTAGTCTGCCTATCCGACGAGCTATCAAATGCAGTCATCCGAGTCCCAGAGCTCTGGCAGTCAGCGTCAAAAGATGAGATTACGAGGACAGTTCACATCATAGAACTTCTTCAAATGGTGAAATTGTGCCCCTGTAGCTCAGGGGCGCCCTTCAAGATGACCTCTGAGATGGTAGAGTTTGTAGACGAGGTCTTCCTGACATCTATGCTACTCTAGTCTAGCTTTGTGATGCACCAACTTGCTTGTTAATCCGACATTCTGAAAGATTGTGGAAGAGATTCTACCAGGCACGTAATTTCACAGGCGGAGAAGCATATAAATTTCATTGTATTTCTATAGGCCAGGGGCGCCTAGCCTTTAGGCCTGTCAGATGAGGTTATTGACGTTCGAAGTCTTCACGAGACTTGAGCATAATTACTCTATCTATCCAACAAGCCCAATCGTCAGCCTTCGGGATTTAGCAAATGCTCGTATGGGTGAGGTCTTTGAGAAAATACTGAAAAACGAAGACAGCTCAAAAAATGGCTAAGTCTGGTCGTCTATTCCATCTTGGGAAAGGCGCCTTTCTATTTGAGGTCTTGTAGCGCTTTGCTTCGCCACCTCTAGAGACGCCTCTCGAGGGTCCTTCCGCTACCGCCGCTGAAATAGACGGTATGCCCAAATCGTGTCATCCTAACCTTGATATTAGAGGTCGTGCGAGGTATCCGCCAGAGTGCTGCCACTTTGCCAAAATGGTGTTTGTGCCTTTCGCCGTGGCTTCTTACTTCTTCAGGGTCCTTGTTGTGACGCGTTACTAATCACTTCATCGCAAATGGGGACCCCCTAATTTTGGCTTTGCTTTTCAGTTTTATCGCTGTCTCTCTCTTTCATCACTTCGGTTGTGCCCGCCTTTGAGCTTTGGCATGAAACCCACTAAGTTCCTGCGCCCAGTTCCATTTTTCCGGCCAATCCAAAGGTCGCATAGAATAAATTGAAAATTGAACTTAACATTGTTGCCGCTGTTTCCAAAGAGGTTCTCGCCAGATTTTCATCAAAATCCCGGATACTTACTTTATTTTATAAGGTAATTACAGTAATCACAAAGAATTGGCGTAAATTCGATCACACACCTGCGATTCGTGAGCACATCGACTTTGTTCTGCCAGAAAATTTGACAAAACCAACAAATTCCTACCACATTTTAGTGCTGTACCCGTGCCCTTCCTGTGGCAAATCGCGTTTAGATGCGAAGTTTTCATGATGTCATTCCTTCCCGTTTTCTGACCTCGCTGTATTGATATAACATGCAAAATGAGATCACCACTTAATCTCAAAATTCTTCCGAAGATTTCTGTGGGTTTGCATGTCGGTTTCTTTACGTCAATGATTCTGGTTGGTTTTTCGAGACCCACGCTGATGGTGTGACATGCAAACGGAAGAGATCACCCAGAAGGAACTTGCTATTTTTAGCAGGTGTGTCCCGGCAGCCACCTCCCAGCAGTTCAGAATCACGAGCTGATCGCAGTGCCACAGAAACGAAGAGAAACAGAGATCATTTGATGCGCATGCAGAGCGAATTAGGGTTTCCAGCTTCGAGACCCAAAAAGAGGCGTAAAAGGTCAGACTTTTCGAAAACCGGCGGTAAAACCAATCACGACAAGATTCTTCAAAATATCCGTCAGTAACTCGCCGACGGAGCACTTACTATTTATAGTAAGTCAATTTGGAAACTGGCTAAAAATAGTAAATCAGGCGCATGCGTCAGTGTCAACAGTCAGGTCACGTGGTGAGGAGCACCTCATTCAAATTCCAAGTCAAACGGAGCAATGGAGCTACCAGAAACAAGAGGTTACTATTTATAGTAAACCACCTTCAGAAACAGGCTAAAAATAGCAGGGTGACTAAAAATGGCAGTGTCAACAGGACAACAAGGCTATGAGGATGCAGTGCGCAAAATTTCAAGTCATTCCGAGCTTCAGAGGTACAAAATTGAGAGGACTTACTATAAATAGTAAGGCATGGAAGAACTGGCGAAAATGAAGAAAAATGGCTAAGGCATGAAAAGTTCATCCTGCTCTCATGCCAAAATGCGCCCAGCTCAAGGTAGTGGCAGGCAAAATTTTTCTAAGTCTGAATTCATCCTCTTGCTACCTCAGAATGCGCCTAAGTTGATGGAGTTGAAGCATAAAAAAATTTCTAAGTGTGGTGCTTCATCCTCCACCCTCTGTGAAATGCGCCCACATGCAAGTTGGAGGCATTCAAAAAAAATTTTTAGTCTGAAATGTTTCATCCACCTCCCTATGCTAAATGCGCCCAAGTTGCAAATAGGTCAAAGGAGTCAAGGCAGCTTCATCCTCCTCAAGGGCTAAAATGCGCCCAAATGCATGCATGTGAAGACGAAAACGGAGAAGATGAAAGGTCACAAGGGACGTGGTAACATGCTTTATCCTCCTCCACATCAAAAATGCGCCCAAGGATGAATGAAAGTCAACAAGTCAGCAATTTTTATCCCTCACCTAGGTGGAAATGCGCCCAAAATGGGCCATGTAAAGACAAAAATGAGGAAGTTAAGGTGGCGTTGGAATCTTCATCCACTACATCATACAAAATGCGCCCAACAACAAGCTGGTCAAAGTAGTCAAACAAATTCGTCCTCCTCCTTAGGCAAAATGCGCCCAAATCATGCCATGTGAAGACAAAACGAGGAAGCTCAAGAGTCATGTTGAGGTTTCATTCTTCTCTCTCTTTTGAATGCGCCCGTACAACGTCAAAAGGCAAGGGTGGCGTCTAAAGTTTATCCTCCTTCAAGTATGAAATGCGCCCAAGTTAGGGAGGAATTGCTAAAATATTCTAAGTGTGAAGTACGTCCTCCACTTCATGCCAAATGCGCCCAACCCTCTCACCCCCTCAAATGCGCCAAGAGGAAGAGAAAGTCAAAGGAGGCGTTGAAATAAGGCTTGTCCTCTTGCTACCCCTATATGCGCCATGCAAAGATAAAAGTGTTGAGGGTTAGATGAAGTAATATCCTAGGCGTTGGATTTTTTTTTTGAAAACATCTTTCAAATGTTAAATGCGCCCAGGGTGGTAAATGCCTAAGTGTTAGAAAATATTGCCAGTGGTGAACAAAGTTGCTAGGCGTTGGAGTTACAAAATAATAAAATTTTCCTGAGGCGTTGAAGATGATGGAAGTGAAATGTGATGTGCTCGCAGGAAGACCTTCCAAGTGAAATAATTTTTTTCTCACAGGCAAGTTGATCGAGTTGGATATAAAAATTTTCTAAGGCAAAAGTTTCAAGTGATTCAAAAATTTTCTAAGGCACAAATATTTTCTCCCTTAGAAAAGTGCCTAAGTCTGGAGAGGTGATGGAATTTTCCTGAAACGTGAGCAAAGTTGCCTAAGGTGAAGTCAGAGAATGCCGACACAGGGTTGATAAAAGTTTTCAAGTCAGAGTAAAGAAATACGCTCCAGGGTGAAGAAATGAAATAAATTTGATGAAAGAATATTTTCTAAGGTCCTAAAATTCAAGAAAATTAAATGAACCCGTTCGTTGGGGACCCATGAGTTCGTCGCGTTCTGAAGGAAATTTTCTTCTGGGTATTGAAGATTATTGATGAGGAGTTGATTTTAAAGTCTTCCATGCTTCGCTGCGGCTTTCAAGATGAAGATTTTTGATGGGCACCAAGTTGATGAATTTTCCTAAGGGAAAATTTTAAAATTTTCTAAGGCAAAATGAAGAAAATGTGTTTTCAAGGTGAAATTCTCCAGACAATGAATTTGAAAGGAACTGCCTAGGTGAATTTGCCCAAGCTCGTGGAAGATAGCTTTGAGCCGTAGGATACCAAATCAAGGTTGTCAGAGCTCCAGCAGGGGAAATGGATTTCTTGAAGATGCAGTTGAAGTAGAAGATACGCCCTTGAGGAAGATGGGTTAAAAAATTGGCTAAGGCATGAAGAATTTGAACGCGAAGAAGTGAACGCTTGGAAGTTAGAACGTGAGAATCTTGGTAAGTAAGTTGAATTTATATTATGAAATGTTCTGATACCCTTCTCCTCGCTTGTTTTGCAGGAGGAATGTCGAGGCCGGAGCACGACGTCTGGAAGTGGTGAAGCACGATGATATCACAACCTTCGGAGGAAGATAAAGTTATGGGTTTCACATGAAGGAAGAAAGTTGCAAGAAAATGGCTAAGTGTTGAAGAAACATTTTCAAGGCTCAAGATGAAAAGAAGAATGAAGACCCTCAAGTGGAAAAAGTCAAAGAACAACGTCAAGAAAGAAGATCGAGAATAGTGTGAACGCGTCTACAAATGGAATCTTCTAGAAGGATGATGGTGGACATTATGGCACATTTATTAACGCACTCCTTCAGGGCGGTTTTAGAAAATCTTGTTTAGGGTCGAGGTGGCACAATCACGCACCAAACATCGTAACCCCAGCCATCTTTCGGGACTTGGCTAGCTATATAAAGGGGGAGTCCCCCTCATTTGTAACTCAGTAGACATTAGATTAGAGTAGAAGTCGGAGTAGAGAGGCAACTAGGTGATAGCTTAGGAGTAACTTAGTATAGATTGATAGTGTAGTTTGAAGAAGAGGGAAAGTTTTCCCCTTGGAAACTTTGTAAGAAATTGTTGTGAAGACTCTCTCAATAAAAGAGTTTTTCATTGATGGTGAACTTCGTCTTTGTTGTGAGTAGCTAGCAAGGTTTCTTCGTCCTTCTGATTCAAGTAGTGACTTAAAGTAGAATAAGTTTCATTTCATGCAAGTAGAAGATAGAAATTGTGGAATGTGGCGTTTGATCTAAGCAACTTCGTCTATCCATACCACTAGTGTATTTGTTGATGGTGAATGCGCCTTGTGTGGTCAACTGGAATATCATGTATTTAACTTCGATCATGATTTGTATGTCTATATGCGTCGTTGTGATGGTATTTTCATGCTAAGTTGTGATTTGAACACCTTGAACCACTCCTCTGAAGATTGCACCGACTCCGTGGAAGCTGTCCGATGCGAGGCAAAGCGAAGTCCGGTTATAAGTTTGCTGAAGTCAAGCTCCATATCCCACGCCTTAGAATAGATTTAGAATCTCTAAACCCTGCAACTCATTTCAATTCAGTACTTTCTGGTTAGGATAGGAAACCCGCGCTTCATAGACAAATCTTTCGAG
>VDFB02284188.1:0-33932 GCA_007258455.2 Sequoia sempervirens | reverse complement strand
GGGGTTCTAGAGTTTCTTCCTCTTCTTCAATTTTTTCTTCTTCTTCCTTATTCTCTTCTAGTATTGATTCATAGATAGGCTCATTTGGTTCAACTCACTTATCTCAACTGGTCTGTGCATATCCTCATCAACCTTCACATTTGCACTCTCAAAAATCTTCCTCAATCTCTTATTAAATCATTTATAAGCTTTGCTACTCATTGAATACCCAAGGAAAATGCCTTCATCACATCTAGCATAAAACTTCTCAAGGTTCTCATCATCTCTTTTAATGTAAAATTTGCTTCCAAACACCTTAAAGTACTTCACAGTAGGAATCTTACTAGTCCAAAACTCATAAGGAGTCTTAGTGTTGTTACCTTTGATCTGAACTCTATTAAGAATATAAAAAGAAGTGTGGATTTCCTCTCTCTAGTATACATCAAGTGCATTTAATTCTTTCATCATTGTTCTTGCAGCCTCCTAAACAGTCCAACTCTTTCTCTCAACAACTCCATTCTACTATGGAGTTCTAGGAGCAAAAAAATGTCTATTTATGTCATTCTCTTCACAAAATACATTAAACTCACTGGAAGTGAATTCTCCACCTCTATCAGACCTTAAACACTTGATTCTCAAGTTTACTTCATTCTCTACCCCTTCCTTAAACACTGATGCAGAGCAAGGAGGAAACTTGTTTTCAATCATAATTTGAACCAATTCAAATAATCTTTCAAACCTTACAACCCTATCTTGACATATTTCCACCAACTCATCTAATCTTCCTTGTAGATATCCAAACACTAAAACTAGAGCATGTCTCCACAAATCCTTTATCCTCCAAAGAAATGCTTACCAACTCCTCAAATCACAAAACCCTCACTTTTTCTTGATTTGGAGGGTGTTTATTGAAACTCATAGTTTCAAGCCTCTAACCACTTGGATAATTCTTCAAACATGCTCAAAAATGTCTACACATACTTGAACAATCATCAAAAACTACTTCCCTCAAGTTTTACAACATTTATCAACCTTTAACCTCCAAATTTCACTCAAAAATGCACAATTTCACACTAGGGCTTCATGTCCAAACCCTCCAATGGCCTTTGCTACTCACAAAAACTAATTCTAACACCATACCCTATCATATTTGACCCATTCCACTTAGTTACAAAAGGTACAGTCATTGGAATGGGTCTTATAGCATTTTGAAGAGTTACAAACCCTCAAACAGAGGTCTACGGACCAATCACTGAGATTTGCTTCTAAAATGTACCAAACACTATAAGATTCAACCAAACTAGATTCAAAAAAAATTTAACTCAAATGCCCAGTGTATTCAAATCAACTTGGACCAGTTGGACACTGTACGGGAAATTACAGAGGCCTATAACAGAAATATCTGAGACAAACATAGAATTTCAATAGTTCCCTTTATTGTTTTATCAATCAAACTTTCAACAACAAGTACAACGAGTTCCTTCAAAATTTTAAATACTTTTCCCACCAAAAAACAAACTGAATCAACCTCTAAAACTAACTCTTAACTTACTTGACCGTTGGCATTCCCCCATTGTGCACTTTTGCACTTTTACAACTTTTCCATATGACAACATTTTACAAATTTTGCACAATGATCCCCAAATTGACCCAAATTGACTCAAATGACTTCAAAAACACTCAGAATGGCCTTGGCATGGCCTTATTACATCAAAATGACTCAAAACTTTCAAAAATTCAAACTAGGATCCCTAATTACATGACTTGAACTAGGTGCTCCTACACCATACACCTGGCCTAGAAAAAGGACTCATGTCCCATGAGATCCTTGGGATTCCTTCTTAGCTTCTCCTTTCCTTCCACATGCTCTATAGACTAGAAAACTTCTCCATGGGATCAAATATTATACTCTTGCATCATACCTTGCCATTGTTCACTTCTTGCAAATAGATCTGCTCTTTGTTCCCTGACCTTCTTTGCATTTGAAACTAGTGTTGCTCTTGCTTGAACACCTACAAACAAAAACTTGCCACATGCATCATGAACTGGTTCCCTTTTTATCTCTATTTCATGTTGGTATTTTCCCTTTTTCTCTTTCCAAACACTCGTGTTTCCTTGTCCACCTATCTTCATCTCATGTTTAAGGCTCTCAACCTTTGGAACCCCTATGTCACCATGCTTACTAGGTTCATAATATTCTGTTATGGCAGAATATGACTGCCTATCCATCCCTTTTGTAACTAGTGGACAAAGAACTATCCCAACTAGGATTTCATGATCCTCCCTCCATCCAACTTGTGGTTGCATACGCATATGATCTCTAGCCTTCTCTTGGCTTACTCTAGGCACCAACTCATTACCTTTATTTTTCAACACTAAAGCATTTTACAAATTCACTGTTTTGATATCCTCCAACATTGGAGTGACTGTAAACTTCCTTGACTCCTCTTCTTTTTCCCTCACAAACTCCTTCCTACCAAACATGATCACCTTTTTTATCTTAGACCGATCCTCCACATCATCTTGCAATGGAGTGAGTGTAAAACTACTCCCATTATGCTCAATCAGATAGATATTGCTTCTACAATCATAAATGGCATGCTTGTCATACTATCACGGTCTCCCAAGCAATACATGACAACAATCCATTGGCACAACATCACAAACAACCTTATCCTTGTAACCACCAATACTAAATTCAATCAATGCTTGTTCACTAACCAAGATGGATTGGCTATCATTCAACCATAATATCTTATATGGATTTTCATGAGGAAACTTTTGCAACTTCTACTTCTCTATCATTTCATTAGAGACCATATTTTCAATGCAACCAAAATCTATGACTACCTTGCATACCTTACCCTTGCTCTTACATGTGGTTCTAAATAGAGCTCTTCTTTGCATTGGTTCATTCTCTTTGGAGGCCTTCAAAAGTGTTCTTCTCAGGATCAATGATTCTCCTACCTCTGGAGCAGCAATGTGACTAGGAGAATTCACACTTTCACATTCATCTTCTTGAACTATTTGAGCCCTCCTTTCACTTCTTCTCTCACCACCACTTGATGTAGAACCTTTCTTTTCAAGGAACTTGTATGATGGATGACCAAACTCATTACAATTATAACATCTACCTGAAAATATATTTGAATTCCTACCTCCAACAAATCTACCTCTAGGACCTCTAAAACTACCTCTAGAATTAGTAATTTTCTCTTTACTTTTGCTTGCACCTTCTTTTTCTTCATAGGACTGTTTTGATGTAGGAAAGGATCCTCTACCTCTTTGATTGTTTCCTCTGCCTCTAATGGACTTATCTTGCCTTCTTTTTAACTTTTCTTCCACTCTAATGGCTAACTGAAAACATTCTTCCACTGTCCATGGATTTTCCACAACCAATTCATCTTGAATGTTAAATCTAAGGCCACCTAGATACCTAGCAACCTTCTCAACCTCATCCTCTTGTCTCCTTGATCTTATGCTCAACTTATAAAATTCATCAGTATAAGTTTTAACATCTAATTCTTTATGTTTCAGACCTTGTAGTTTCTTATACAATTGAACTTCAAAATCCTTAGGAAGAAACTTACCTTTGAGTTTTGCAACCATTCTGTCCCAAGAAACTATCTTTGTTTTACCCTTCTTTCTCCTCTCAGCTTGTTCATAGTCCCACCATAATAATGTGTTGGAAACACAAGGGCAGACAACTGAGAGGGGGGGTGAATCAGTTGTCACAAAAATTCACAACTTATTATCTTTATTAACCTTATTCTCAGACCTGATTATTAACTATGAAAGCATAGATCATCAACATATCAGAAACACACATGACACCAAGATTTTTTTACGTGGAAACCTTGTTAGGGGAAAAACCATGGTGGAGGTCAGTCTACAAGATTATACCCTATTAAAAGTATAAAGAATGAAATGGGGAATGCACATGCATTCTGGTGCACTACCTAGAGCTCACTACTCAATTACAACAAGGCTTACATCCCAAAGGAAGACACACTGTCTTACAGAAAAATTTGGATTACATCTGTAGGGATTTGAACTGATAAAATAGCATCTACTAATGCCTAATCACAGTTTCGGTTAAGCACATGAACACTTCTTCACTCTTCTTCAGACTCTTCTCTACCTTCGAATGATTTAGAACATTATTCATGCACAAACATTCAACATATTTCAAATGAAATAAACAATCTCTTATGTATATCTGCAACAAGATATTAAATCACTACATGTCAACTTCAACAAAATAATAAAATCAATATAAACTGTCAGCCCAAGTCAATAACAATGATTAATGTGAATCAACCAAGGTCGACCACAACATAGTGAAGACCCAAAATAACATCTTCGAACATGATCCACCTTCAAAAATTATTCCTCAAAGATTCACAACACGCTACAAACACCTTTTTAGTTAAGAACATGAGAAACATGAACGCACAAGAGAAAATCTTGGATTGTGAACACCAAGATCAATGTAGATATGCAACATAGATAGAGCATAATCTAGAAACATACACAAACATCATGAATCACCAGAGAAGCATCTACAACAAATGAACTAATTGAAATCGCATCATCTTCATTCAGGAACACAAACTAAAGTAACAGAAAGACTATCAGAGTACAAATATTCATAACTCGATCAAAACTTCACGTGGATCTCTAAAACTCAATGTAGATAAACTAGATATACTCGACAAGAAACCCTTTAGTCCACAACCTTTGATCATCAACGTATTGAACTCATTGACAGACTGAACTTCACTTCACCACTAACAACCTGTAACTCATTTCATTACAATTTCAAATGTATTAATGTTAATAGTGTTGACATCAATGACAACCACATATCATAAACACAACCACAACATTCAACAATCTCCCCCTTTGGCATTGGTGGCAACACATGATGTGAAAAACACCATCAACGCAACTACACTTACTCCCCCTTAGGTTCTGACTCTTCTCACATAACTCTTCCATATGACTCTTCTCTTTAGAAGGTTTTTCACATTACTCTTCTCCCCCTTTGACATCAATTTGACAAATATCTCTTTCACTCCACACAAGCTTTGAGCCACATATCTGAACATCTAAACATCTGACTACTCCCCCTGAGTAGTAGCCACCATAACATCAATCTGGATTAGGATATGACTATGAAAATCATGGACTGATCCAATATATTGCTTTGCATCTTAGTTTTGATTAGGAGGGGTAATCACCCCTAACTTCCCTTTGAGATACTCAAAATTATCCTTAGGCAATGGATTTGTAAATATATCTACAATCTTCCCCTTAGTAGGCACATACTCCAATCTGACTTCCTTTTCACTCACCTTCTCTCTCAAAAAGTGAAACTTGATAGATATATGCTTGGTCTTTGAATGCAACACCGAATTCTTATAAATTTTAATAACACTTGAATTATCACAAAATATAGCAATAGGTTCATTATACACAACTCTGATATCCTTCAACATCTACTTCATCCACAATACTTGAGTACAATTGTTAGCAGCAACAATGTATTCAGCCTTTGCAGTAGATAGAGAAATGGTATTCAGATTTTTACTTAACCATGAAATCAGCTTCTTTCCCAAGAAAAATGCACCACCACTAGTACTTTTTATGTCATTCACATCACCAGCCCAATCAGCATTAGTAAAGGCACTCAAAGTAAGATCATCATCTTTAGGATACCACAAGCCAAAATCAAATGTTCCCTTCAAGTATCTGAGAATCCTCTTCACAACAGTCACATGAGATTCTTTAGGATCAACTTGAAATATTGCAACAATACATACAACATTCATGATATTAGGCCTAATTTGAGTTAAATACAACAATCCACCAATCATTGATCTATATCTAGTCTAATTTTGCTTTAGAGAATCATCATTTGTTGTCAACTTACATCCGGTCACCATGGGTGTACCAACTAGCTTTGAATCTTCCATACCAAATTTCTTCAACAATTCTTTCACATACTTGGACTGAGATATAAAGATCCCTTTGTCTAACTGAGTAATTTGCAATCCCAAAAAGAATTTCATCTCTCCAATCATTGACATCTCAAACTCACTCTGCATCTCATTAGAAAACTTCATGCAAAAACTATCATCTCCTCCAAAAATGATATCATCAACAAAAACTTCCATAATAAAATATTTATCATTATTCTTAAAATACAAATTACTATCAGCAGTACCTTTTTTTAAATCCAACCTTCAACAAGTACTTATCCAATCTGTCATACAAAGCTCTAGGGGCTTGCTTAAGTCCATACAGTGCTTTCTTCAACCGACAAACCACATCTCCCTTATCAATCAACTGAAATCCATCTAGTTGCTCAACATACACCTCTTCTTCCAACTCACCATTTAGAAATGTTGACTTGACATCCATCTAATAAACCTTGTAGTCTATGTAAGTAGCATAAGCAAGAAACAATCTCACATCTTCAATTCTAGCAATAGGAGCAAAAGTTTCTTCAAAATCAATTCCTTCCATTTGAGAATATCACTTACACACCAATCTTGCTTTGTTTCTAACAACTTCACCTTGCTCATTCAATTTGTTTCTAAAGACCCATTTAGTTCCAATGACATTTTTATCCTTAGGTCTAGGAACAATTTGTTGTAGCTATTCTTTTCAATTTGTTGTAGCTATTCTTTCATTGCTTCAACCCAATGTTCTTTAAATGCTTCATTCACATTAGTAGGCTCAGTCTTTGAACTCAAACATTATTCTTCTGCAATCTTTCTCCTAGTCTAGACACATTTGTTCTTATCACCAATGATCTAATCTTCTAAATGATTCAATCTTACATACCTCAGAGTCTTAGGACGTTCTTGAATTTCAGGCTTTTGTGATCTCTCTTTTGCACTTTCACTGTTTTCTCCTTCCTCTTGATCTTCTTGATTCACCATAATGATTTGAACTTGATTTGAAGTATGAACTTTCTTTCCTTTTTTTATACTGTCATTCTGATCATCAGAATCATATCCACAGGTTCTAGATGGTTTAGCTATGTCTTCATCAATCTTAAACATTTTCACTTTCAACCATTTTCTTCAATCTCTTACTGTAGCACCGGTAGGCCTTTCTTTTAGTAGAGTAACCCAAAAAGATTCCTTCATCACTCCTAGCATCAAACTTTCCTAAATCTTCATTTGTTCTGATATAACATTTACTCCCAAAGATTTTAAAATATTTAAAATTAGGCTTATGACCAATCCATAGCTCAAAAGGGGTCTTACCAGTATCACCTTTGACTTGTACCCGATTGAGGATGTAAATAGCAGTACCCATAGCTTCTCTCCAATAGATATGAGTAACATTTCCTTCTAGCATCATTGTTCTAGTAGCATCTTGAACTGTCTTGTTCTTCCTTTCCACAACTCCATTTTGTTGAGGGGTCTGTGGGGCAGATAATTATCTCTTTATTCCATGCACTTCACAAAAATAATTAAACTCACCGGAAGTAAATTCACCACCTCTATCTAATCTCAGACATTTAATCTTCAAACCTACCTCTGTCTCAACCATAGCCTTAAAGATCTTGAACTTCTCTAGGGCTTCAGATTTCTCTCTCAAGAAAGTAGTCCACATAATTCTTGAATAATCATCAATAAGCAACATGAAATACTTGTAACCTTGTAAAATTCTAACTCTAGAAGGACCACACAAATCAGTATGCACAATCTCCAACAATTCTTTTGAATTATGTTGTTTGCTCCGAAATGAAATTCTAGTTTGTTTCCCCAATTGACATTCCTTGCATATGGCATTAGTAGGTTTCATCAACTTAGGAAGATCTCTCACTGCTTGAGTGGAACTTATCTTGATAATATTGTCAAATTTTACATGACACATTCTTCTATGCCACAACCAACTTTCATCAACTTGAGCAATCAAACAACTTTTACTAGCAACATTCAAATGAAAGATATTACCTCTTGTTTTTGTACCTGATGCAATCACATTTCTGGAACACCCCAATATTATATACTTTCCATCCTTGAACTGAAGATCGTAACCCTTATCAACCATCTATCTGAAACTTAAAAGATTGTGCTTCAGACCTTCCACATATAGGACATCATCAGTATTGTTCTTACCATAAAGAAAAATGCATCCTCTACCGCGGATCATGCCAACTGTGTTATCACCAAATCTCACAACACCACCATCATACTTTTCCAAGATAACAAAATTACTTTTATCTCCTTTCATGTGATGAGATCATCCACTATCAATAACCCATTCATCTTTCTCTTCAACTCGAGCAGCTAGGGCTTTCTCCACATTTGTACAACTAGCATATTCAATAGATACACGATTATTTTCCTTGATAGCAATAAATACCCATTCAACCTCACTTCCATTTCCATTATCAGATTCATCATTTGTCACTCCTTCATCAGCAGCATAAGAACACTTCTTTTGAAATCTAGGCTTGTTATGTCTTGGTTTAGAAACTCTTTCTAGACACCTTAATGCAAAATGACCTATCTTATTGCAAGAAAAACATTTAATAGGAAACTTCCCTTTATACTTACCTTGTCCTCTGGCTTCTCTTTTCACAATCAATGCTTCAAGCTCATCCAGTTCTCTTTCTTCTTCTTCAATCTATCTCATTTCTTCCTCATACTTGAATGTATTTCTAGAAGAACTATCTCCCATATCATATCTTTGTTTATCTCTTCCAAATGTAGTAGCCTTGAATGTAGATTTTATCTTAGGAAGGGAATCACCAAATTCACTCAACTCAAAAGAAGTAAGCTTACCAATCAATGTATCTCGAGTAACATTTGTCACAGTTCAGAGCTCTTCAATAGTTGTAGCTTTGACTTTGTATGCAATAGGAAAAGATCTAAGCACTTTAGCAACAATCTCTAATTCTTCCAACTATCCACCAACACATCTGATACCAGACACAAGTTTATTCACTCTTTGCATGAAAGTAGTAATATTTTCATCATCACCCATTCTCAACATTTCATATTTCCCTTTCAGACTCTGCAACTTAGCAATCTTCACATTAGCATCACCTTCATACAAAGTTTCCAACCTTTTCCAAATCTCATAAGCAGTCTTCAGATCCATAACATTAGTCATCTCAGTATCATTCAAAGAACTCAATAATGCTTCCTTAGCCTTGATATTGTACCCAACATCCCTAAGCTCAACAGTAGTAGTAGGACCATTCTGAGGTACAACATACCTATTACTTGTAATGCTCTAGTAGGGTTCACCAATGCATCTTAGATGGAACTCCATTTGAATCTTCCAAAAAGAATAATTTATTCCATCAAATCTCGGACTATCCTTCTTGTAAGTCACCATCCCAGATCACCTCAAGCTGTTAAAATTCTTCCAAAGAACCAGCTCTAATACCAATTGTTGGAAACAAAAGGGAAAACAACTGAGAGGGGGGTGAATTAGTTGTCACATAAATTCACAACTTGTTATCTTTATTAACCTTATTCTCAGATATGATTATTAACCATGAAAGCATAAATCATCAACACATCAGAAACACACATAACACCAATATTTGTTTACATGGAAATCCTATTACAGGAAAAACCACGGTGGAGGTCAATCCACAAGATTATACCTTGTTAAAAGTATAAAGAATGAAATGGGGAATGAACATGCATTCAGGCACACTACCTAGAGCTCACTGCTCAATTACAACAAGGATTATAGCCCAAAGGAAGACACACTGTCTTACAGAAAGATTTGGATTACATCCACAGGGATTTGAACTGATAAAATAGCAGTTGCTAATGCCTGATCAAAGTTCTGGTTAAGCACATGAACACTTCGTCACTTTTCTTCACTCTTCTTCACACTTTGCTCTGCCTTTGAATGATTTAGAACAATATTCATGCACACACACATTCAACATAATTCAAATGAAATAAATAATCACTTATATATATCCGCAACAAGAAATTAAATTGCTACATGTCGACTTCAACAAAATAATAAAATGAATATAAACTATCGGCCCAAATCAATAACAATTATTAATGCAAATCAACCAAGTTCAGCCACAACATAGTGAAGACCCAAAATAACATCTTCGAACACAAGCCACCTTCAAAAATTATTCCTCAAAGATCCACAACATGCTACAAACACCTTGTCAGCCAAGAACATGAAAAATATGAACACACAAGAGAAAATATTAGATTGCAAGCAAAACGGTCAATGCAGACATGTAACACAAATAGAGAACAATCTAGAAACATCCACAAACATCATGAATCACTAGAGAAGCATCTACAACAATTGAACTAACTGAAATTGCATCATCTTCATTTAGGAACACAAACTGAAGTAACAGAAAGATTGTCAGAATACAAATCTTCATAACTCGATCAAAACTTCACGTGGATCTCTGAAACTCAACATGGATAAACTAGATATACTCAAAAAGAAACCCTTTAGTCCACAACCTCTGATCATCAATGTACTAAACTCACCAACAGAATGAACTTCACTTCACCACTGACAACCTGCAACTCATTTCATTACAATTTTCTCAATATCCTCGACATATACAACTTCAAATGCATTAATGTTAATAGTGTTGACATCAATAAGAACCACATATCAACAACACAATCACAACATTCAACATAATGCATGTCCCTTGAGTTTTTTCTTTGATATCTTTACCTTCTACTTATCAAGTACATCTTCACACTCAAAGTGATTATCCAAGGCTGCAATCCAATCTAGAAGCTCTTCATCATTCAAATTTCCACCATACATGGGAAAATCAAGCTTCAACTTATTTGTATCACCTTTCACTACTTTTAGAAGCATGGTCATCCTTTTTTCCTTAGGATACAATGGCTCTTCATCAACCTCTTGAAACTCTTCCTCTTCATCTTCATCAGTTTCACTCACATCACCCAACGCTGCACCTCTTCTCTGATTTGACTCCAAGGAAACAATCCTTGCTAAAACAACATTATGAAACTATATCAACCTAGCATTGATTTCTTTCAACTCTTCTAGTTCTCTAATAGTTGCATTCTTCTTAGGAGGCATCTTGACCCTTCAAATTCCAACCTTCTCCCTCAAAAGACCTGGTACCTAAGCTCTAATACTGATTGATGTAGAGTAGGGATGCAATTTTTTTTCAATCATAATTTGAACCAATTCAAACAATCTTTCAAAGCTTACAACCCTATCTTGACATATCTCCACCAACTCACCTAGTTTTCCTTGTAAGTATCCAAACACTGAAACTAGAGCATATCTCCACAAATCTTGCTCAAACTCACAAAAAAATTATTTTTTCAAAGACCCTTTATCCTCCTTCAAAACATATCTCAAAAAAAACATAGGTCACTTTGGACCAACACCATCAAAACAGGGCTCCTATGTTGTCCCAAAAGGCCAATTAGGCCACATTTAAAAAACATCTCCCCTTTAAACTTTCATTCAAGTAAAAAACACCATTTGGAAGTCATAACTAGACTACATAAGCACCAAATCCATTATTTTCCTCCTAAGAAATGCTTACCAACTCCTCAAATCACAAAACCCTCACTTTTGCTTGATTTCGAGGGGGTTTATTGAAATTCGTAGTTCGAGGCCTCTAATCACTTGGATAATTCTTCAAACACACTCAAAATTATCTACACATGCTTGAACAATCATAAAAAACTACTTCCCCCAAGGTTTACCACATTTATCAACCTTTAACCTCCAGATTTCACTCAAAATGCACAATTTCACACTAGGGCTTCATGTCCAAACCCTCCAATGGCCTTCCCTACTCACAAAAACTCATTCTAACACCATAACCTATCCTATTTGACCCATTCCACTTAGTTACAGAAGGTACAATTGGTGGAATGGGTCTTAGAGCATTTTGAAGAGTTACAAACCCTTAAATAGGGGTCTACGGACCAGTCACAGAGATTTGCTTCTAAAATGTACCAAACACTATAAGATTCAACCAAACTAGATTCAAAACAAAGTTAACTCATATTCCCAGCATATTCAAAGCAACCTGGACCATTTGGACATTGTACGGGCAAGTATAGAGGCATGTAATAGTAATTTAACAAAATTTTCTGAGACAAACACAAAATTTCAAGAGTTTCCTTTATTGTTTTGTCAATCAAACTTTCAACAACAACTACAATGAGTTCCTTTAACATTTTAAATACTTTTCCCACCAAAAAAAAAACTGAATCAACCTCCAAAACTGACTCTTAACCTACTTGACCATTGGCATTCCCCCATTGTGCACTTTTGCACTTTTACAACTTTTCCATATGACAACATTTTACAAATTTTGCAATATTTGCACAATGATCCCCAAATTGACCCACATAGAGTCAAATGAATTCAAAAACACTAAGAATGGCCTTGACATGGCCTTATTACATCAAAATGACTTAGAACTTTTTAAAATTCAAACTAGGACCCCTAATTACATGACTTGAACTAGGTGCTCCTACACCAAACACCTTAAACCTATCTAGAGCTTGAGTCTTCTCTCTAATAAATGTAGCCCATGTCATTCTTGAATAATCATCAACAAGGAGCATGAAATACCTATCACCATTTAGACTTCCTATTCTTGTAGGGCCACAGAGGTCAGTACGAACCAATTCCAACATTCTAGTAGTTGATTGATCTTTTCCTTTAAAACGACATCTAGTTTTCTTTCCCAACTAACAACTCCTGCACACAGTATTAGGCTTTGTGATCTTAGGTAGATCTCAGACAACCTCTCTTGAATTGATCTTGATCAAATTATCAAATTTTACATGTCCCATCCTCCGTTTCCACAGCCAACTTTCATTAACTTGAGGTACAAGGCACTGACCATCAACACCCTTTAAAAGCTGATAAATATTTCCATATGTTCTTCCTACTGCAACCACAGTTTCAAACCCTTTTCTAATCTCACAGGTATTATCCTGAAACAAAAGATTGAATCCTTTGCTACACATTTTCCCAACACTAAAAATATTATTCCTTAAGCCCTTAACATAATAGACATCATCAGTGTTGTGTTTTCCATCAAAACTAATTGTTCCTTTCCCAACAATCTTAGCTCTAGAATCATCTCCAAACATAACTAAACCACCATCATACTTTTCAAGCTTAGTGAACTTACTTTTATCTCTGGTCATTTGATTAGACCATCCACTGTCAATCACCCAATAGTCTTCATCTTGTCTAGCATGAAATGTAGTAACCAGAGTACCTTCCATCTCATCCTTCTTGTTCTTTGGACTACTTTCCCTTGCACATGTTCCAGAGTTAGTAGACAGAAATTTATTCTCTAAATCTAGAAACAAGCATTCATCATCAGAGATTCCAACATCTTCTCTAACATAATACAACTTCTTGTACTTCTTATCCTTTATGTCTTTGTTATTATTATTATCTTTTTTCTTCTTATGTACAACTCTATTTGGACATCTTAAAGCATAATGACCAATATTTCCACAACTGAAAAATTTAAAGGGAAACATACTTTTTTACTTACTAGTACCTTTCTTCAACTTCCTTGTGAAATTAGCTTCCAGCTCATCTGAATTATCACTATCTAGATCATCCTCTGTCTTTTTATCTTTAAAAGTTGATTCAATCTTCTCTTTCTTTCCAAACTTTCTCATCTCAAATGCAGTCAAGGTGCCAAATAGTTGTTCTTTAGTAAACTTCTTAGGATCATACACTTCTTCAATGGCTAAAACTTTATCACTGTAACTCTCCAGAAAAGTCATCAAAATATTTTCCATCACATCTTCATCTGTCAAGGTATCACCTTGATTCTTCACTTCATTCACTGCAATATCAACCCTCTAGAAATAGCTTGCAATATCTTCACCTTCTTCCATTTTCAAATTCTCATATCTACACTTTGCTGTCAGCTTCTTTGAAAATTTCACTCTATCATTTCCTTCATAAATATCTTTCAACTTCTTCCAAACTTCATAAGTAGTGCCCAAAGAAATAACTTTTGTTTCTTTAAGTCTTGGATAAAGCACTGTAGATTGCATACCTCACTTTCTCATTCTCCTCATATGCAGAAATCTCATCTATAGAAGTAGGACCACTTGTCAATGCAACATACTTCGTCTCAATGGCCTTCTAGGTCTTGTAACCAAGAGAGATTATGCAACCTCTCATCTGTACTTTCCAGTCACTGTAGTGAGATCCATCAAACATTTGGATCACCAATTTGTGTGTCATTGGATCTACTTGAAGCAGTTAAGCTCTTCACCAAGGAACCAAATCTTTGACATCGATTGTTGAAAGGTGCAAGACAACTAAGAGGGGTGGAGGGTGAATCAGTTGTCACCAAATTCAAACACTTATTACTTCACAATCACTTTATTCTGTTATTAAGTATGAACATGAAATGCAAATAACAAAAATCAAAATAAACACAAGAGACACCAGATTTACGTGGAAAACCTAATAAGGGGAAAACCACGGTGAGGATTAGCTCACAATATAAAGTAATAGAAAAACTGATTACAAAGAGGCTCACTGCCTGAATACAAGGCTCACTACCTACAGATAAGACTCATTGTCCAAAAGGAGGATCACTATCTATAGATAGAAAAGATTAAAGAAAGATCCACCACTATAAGTTGCACACATTTGCAGCTTGATCAAAAGGATTGTAGACACCGTCAGCTCACTGCTTTTAGGAATCTAACACATTAAAGTGTTGTTTCCTCAATTCACTTTCACACAACTCTACTTCTCAAACTTGTGGCTTACTTGATTGATTAATTTGTAACATCTTGACTTGTATTTATATCATTTTCAGCCTTAGAAACTTTCTCCAAGGTCGGCTACACATGCTTCATTTCAAAAATTCAAATTAGGTCAATAACTCAACATTCCCATGGTGGAAAGGAATGAGACTGGACCAAACCAACACTTAACCAAGACCAAAAACATTGTCTTAGATCAATCACATGCTATTAATTCTTAATCATTCGTATGAAGTGCAAACACTAGGTTATCCAAACCTAATGAAAACATAAATGAACTTTAAATTACACACTTCTGCAATGAGAAGATAACATGTGGAATCCTTGACACACTTCACCAATCACTGTAAGACATCTCAAATTCCTTTAGACTCATCTGCATCAGCTACAACAACCTTCAAACCTAGAACACTTCTCACCAGTCCATCTGAACTATACAAAAACACACAGAAATACTGAAACTCAACTTCCGGAGCACCAAACCACAAACATATTTTCCAGAACATAGAGAACACAATTACAAGATATATTCCAAATCTGCAAGACCTAAAACAAACTAGTAGAGGACTGTAGAGAATAAAAATTTCTCCTAGTCACAGACAAACAATTCTGCCAAACCAATTCACACACCAATGAATGCAACTTTCATTCTCCATCAAACTAGGAGCTACAAACTAGGAGATATCACCAACAGATGCCCATAAACAACACCTCAGATCTAGACAAGCATAGGATCAACACATAAGAAATGCAGAGCACAAATCGGAGCACATTCTAAACATACACACAACTCTGACTTCTCTATTTATTAATTTTCTCAAAATCACTTGGTAACCCATCATATCAGCACATCTGCAACATTATAAAGATAGCTCTATGTACTCACAACATCTCATCATAATCTCAACTATACATGCACAACCTGCAACATCCTGTATTGTGTTGAAGTCAATGACAACACAACCAAACTTAATTATACTTGCAACACAACTCCCATTTGAGAAATGCATATTTGATTTCATTAGACCAATAGATCCACCTACTCATAATTCCATGCATGATTCATCAGAACCATAGTTGAATATCTAACAAAATGGGTAAAGGAAAAAGACACAAAGGACTATATATAGAGATTTGTATATGAAAATATCATAACTTAATTTGGTTGTCCTTGGAGTATAACAAGTGATGAAGGGAATAAATTTGTGAACAAAATAATTTTAGAGCGATTAGAGAACTTTATGATAACACAATAAGGGTACTCCATACATAAGAAAATGGAGCTAATGTGTAACGCCTCTGTCGCGAACCCTAGAGGACAACACACTATCAACTGAAAATAGAACAATTTTTTTTAAGTGAAATGTTACGCGAATATAAATGATCATCACTTACATACTATCCTATGTCCTCTAAGGTTCACGACTGTATGACGTAGTTCCCATTATCTAAATTAACAAAAACCATAAAACTGTTTAACAACAGAATTCTAACATCATTAAAGAGTTACATCTACTCATTACATATAATCAAATGATTCATGAGATACATTCATAATATAAACATAAAATATTAACTAGTTACAACCTTTCCACTTAACATGTACAATATTGTTGAATACATAATTCAACACATAATAGAGTTACATCAATTTCTTCTTTAGAATTACATTATGTACAATAATTCCTCCTCATTACATGTGAGGAGTGTTCAACAACATGATACATGATGCTTTAATTGAGATATAGTACAAATAAAAATACAAGGATCATGAATCCCCAAAAGCAGATATAGTGTAGAAGTCTTCGGATCAAGTGAGTTACCACGACATGTACAAGGAACAGAAACCCAATGGAGAACAAAGCACATTCCACCCAACCATGTGAACCCAAAGGTTCACCCCCCATGCTAGGAGGTAACAAAGGGCCCCACCATCACTGATAGACAAAGGACTAAGACATCACAAGGATGACAAGACACACAAGAGTAAGTAGAACAATAAAAAATGATAGAAACTATACATCCAGAGGCATAAAATTATCGAGGGTAAAAAAAAATACAGAGGGATACATGGCTGTCATAGGGGAAGTGTCATCACATAGTTGGTCCTAGGTTATCTAGATAGATCTTCCTAGGCCCTGACACCCATCCTGGGTTATCCTAGTAGCCTCTATCGACCTCCAGCCCCTCATGCCAACTTATGCAGAATCAACTTACCTCTCGTGAAGACGAGGAGTTGATTATGTTATTCCAAGCCTTCTCGTCTCACCTCAAGCCTAAACGAGTGTTTGAGCCTGAGCAAGGCATAGACTTATATTGTTAATGTTATAGCTACCCAACCCCTAGTTTGTTTTAGGTTATCACTTGTTTACAAAACTTCCACATGAGTTATCCAAGCGCCCCTTTGTGTGTTGGCCCCCATTGGAAGCCACTCCCCTTTTGACAACAAGCAAACCAATGAAACTTAAAACAAAGCCACTTGCACAAACTTAAAACCCAAAACAAACCACATAGCAAGGCATTAACCTTCCCACTCACAATTTTCATCTCAATCAAAAAGTGAACATATTGTGCATGAAAAATGACCAACTTACACATACCAATGCATCACAATCAACACAATGGTTCCAAGGAACTTCCATTTTGAAAACTATTCCTCTTAGCCTCTGGAGACTCTAAGTTTCATTTCACAAGACATGATACGTTGCACAAACCATTATTCATTCCCAAATACTCTCATTCACATATCTACACATGAACAATTCAATCAATAATAGAAACATGGCTCAAGAATCCATTTTGTGGTAATGAACAAACATTAACATTTAACTATATAAGACAACTATAGAATTCATGGGGAAGCAAACGAATGCCATACTCTAATCTCTCTCATACAAGCATAACAAAACAATAACATAATATGAATTCTAACATAGGTATGCATGTAAACATTTCGTGTTGACTAACTTAATCATCTGGTTTTAAGATAAGCTTTTCCATAATAGTCATTTTTCAGTTATAAGATTACAATATAACCAACTTCCATATGACATAATTCTTTGCTTCAACTATATAATTTCAACACTTAAAGCAACAAGGTACTATTTAACCACAATGATATTTCTTACACAAAATACATAAACATATACAAATACATTACTATTATATATAAAAATATTTACACTCATTCTTATTTAGAAAAGTAGGAGTAAATAAAATTCCAATCGGCTGTAAGTAACGGTAACACAGAGAATGTTGTAGAAGTATTAAAATCAATAAATATATAAGTATATATATATAATTAAACATACATACATGTTTATATAACAAGAACAAAACTGATTCGCACTTCACAATAATCACTATGCTGAAAGCATCGAACTACCACAAACGACATACTACAGTTGTCAATTCCTAAATAAATCCAAACCCAAAATGTAAGTGGCAGTTCAAAACCAAATTGAAAACTAAACATAGATCTTAAGCGGCAGTCCCAGACTATAATGAATCTATAACTAAGGGTGAGTCTGTCGAATGCATGCAATGAACACTTCAGGATATTACGACTCAGCATTCATATTTAATTTTCAAGAGGAATATAATTTTTGCGTTAATTTCCATCAGAGTTAGAGATTAAGATTAACAAGAGAACCTGGATTTTTCCCACTTGACAAAGGTGATTTTGTTGGAGGACTTTCCACTTCCAACTCACAACTGCAGCTTCTTTCTGAAATCTCCAGCAACACTGAAATCCCACTATCTCTGTAAAACCCTCAAATCCTAAAAAATTTCCAACTTTTAGAACCAGTTTCCAAGAAGCCCCCAAAAGACATTCATGGCAAGAATTTTTTTTAGAATTAGATTCTTGTTCTCGGAGAAAAATACACCAATTGCCCCTGTGTGGTTAACTCCACTTCTTAATTTATTGACCACTTCCTTAACTGATGCCCCATAAATCTCCTATTTGAAATTCATTTATCTTATCTAAACTCCCGACAATTGCTCACAACCTTTCTTCAACAAGATTATTAATAGTAAATATCTTTATTTTTATTTTCAAAATTAACAACTTGTAATTTACACACATACAATTAACTATTCATTATATTTAATTTATTTAAACTAAATAAAATATTAATAATAACTTATTTATTAAAACTACAAATATATTAAAACTTTTAATTAAATTACCAAATATTCGTCAACCTCAATAACCTTTTATTTAATATAAAACCAATCAAGCTGACAACTCAAATAACTAGAATACCCAACAGTACCTGACCACACGTGAAACGGAAAACGACACAACAACAACACTGACGGAGGGGCATTACATAATGAAGTTTTTAACAAAATTCTATGCACCACATTAATGAAAAAATTGCAATAAGAACACTTCAAATTGGGATGTGAAGATTCTAATAGTTTCGTGGGATTATAGAACAACCTAAAAAAGCCACAATTTTTGTCCCTTTCAACTACTATATGGGTGAGATGAGGCATTACCAATGCACTATATATTATCAAATCTTTGATTGAGTATCACATTGAGGATGAATGATGATGACTCAATCAAGGAGATATTGATTGAATTGGACACATTGGATGAGAAAAGGGTTATAGTTGCATATAACCAAGTGCATGAAAAAAGACACCAAAAAGAATGGATGACATTAACATCAAGAATAAAAATTTTAAAATTGGCAACATAATTCTAATGTGTAATGGTAAATTAAAAAATCTTAAGAAAGTAAAGATGCATTGTCTAGGACCATATGAAATTAAAGACATTTTTCTTTCAATAGAAAAATAATGAATACCTTGCAAAAATGACTCGTTGAAGGCTTATGTTAATAGTGCAAGACTAAATCCCTATCATGTAGGTGACTAAGGGATGGAATTGGTCTAAATAAAATTTGGGTACATATCAACTACCTTATATCATATGTAGCATGGCTTATAGTAAAATGCACATTATGTAAGCTTAGCTCTCTCAAATAGTTACTTACCCATCAAGTTGAAATCAAAAAGTAAGGGCTAACTGGAGAGAAAATGGGTAGTTGAAGAAATTTAAATAAAAACCTCTTGTTGAGACCTTATATAAGGGGAATAGATTCAACAAAGTTAAGCATACAAACATTTAGATTTTAAATTGAGTCAAGTAGTGGAAGGAAGTATAAATCCTTAAGGTTAGATAGAAAATTTAAAATCCATGAATTGAAGGGTTACAAGATGAATTAATAAATGAAACAAGGTTGTGGTTAGCCAAAAACAAACAATGTAAAAGAAGAAGAAGATTTAGGGTTGCAAGGAAAAAAGGGAAGGAATGAACCTATGTTATACTTGGAAAAAAAAGATAGCAACACCCATGTTGGTTGACATAAAACATAGCCCTCACCCAAAGTATATGTATCCATGAAAGGCATTGGAAGTAGACAAAGATGAAGTTTTCTCAAATTTTCCCGCCGATGTGCTTTATGCATAATATATCTACAAATACATCCATTTCTCACTTACTAAGATGGATCATACTCAATTTGAGTAGGAGTAGTTAGCCATAGTTGGAGTAAATGCAAACTCTCAAGTACACAAATACTTGCATCAATATTGGAGACTAGAAGATCTTAAGTTGGACATATGAGATAATTTCCCATATTTATGTACCAAGCACATATGGATTAGATGGGTTTTGAGTTGGATCCGTTCCAATTCAATTCATTTAGACCAACCCTATCAAATTCATGACCAAGTTGTTGGATCAAGGTGAACTACCTATAAAGAACATAAAAATGAGCAAGTTATGGCATTGAATAGAACAAAATTTGATGGAAAGAACCTCACAATAAATGACATTACAAATCTTGGGGTTAGATATTCAATAAATGGTATTGCACACAACATTTATTATACAAAGAGAACTCGGCCAGTGGGACAATTATTGTGTCTACATAAAAGATGGTAAATAGAAAAGAGTTTGATTTATGTGAAACAATTAAAGAAAAATTCATTAAGAATGTTGAAAGGACAAAGACAAGCACCTGCATGTTTTAGTAGAGTTCCTTAACTATCCACCTTGCATTTTACTTTATGAGAAAAAAAAGAGGATTTATAAGTATAGTTGGTCAAATTCTAAACCGATAGGTGCTGGTCAAATAAATGCACATATAAGATCATTCCAATAAGTTAATGAGTACAATAAATCCTAAAATGAATTCTTCACCAACTTCTGGTCAAAAATGCAAGGAATAAAATCACATATGATATAGTCTAGGGAAATATTAAAAATAAATTACTTTTTTGTAAACATAGATTTTTTGTATATGGAGGTGGTAGGGCCTAGAACATCATGGGTATTCTGGTTACCCTATGAGACTTCCAATGCACTATTTGAAATCAATGCATAAGCTTTGTTGGCCTTACCCTTAGATCCTAATGTGGAAATATTTGGGACCTATAAGGACTGCATGGAGAGAGAAAACAAAACAAGACTCACGAGACATGTTCCCAAACAAAATAGCTTAAAAAAATAGGTAATCAAACAAGCTCTAAACCCCCCATAGTGACAAAAGTTCTAGATTCACTACCACCTATTGAAAAGAAAGGGTAAGAGAAAATAGAATTGAGAAGGTGAAATAGATTAAAAACAATGTCACCTTCTTCACCCTTTGAAATTAGATACCCAAACAGTATGTAAGCCATAGGGTAGGAAGAACTGGAAAAGAATTCTCCATGGTTTGGGTTAAAAAGAAACTTATTTTTCACTTCACTACAAAAAGAGGAAGGGAAGGAAAACCACTCATAATCACTTATATAAGGTTCCATAGAGGTACTATTCTAATGAAGGTGAAGAACAAGAAAATAGAGGCATGCCCATCACAATAATTGTGGCCACAAAAATGTACAAAAACCATTGGGTAAAAGCACAATGTTGTGTCACACTTTCAACCAACAAAATAGTTTCTAGCGAAATAGTTTCACTCTAAAAACTTTTCGGCAAAATATTTTTTTCTTGAAACTATAAAATATTTATTTCCCATTGAAAATTTGAATGGTGGTTGAATTTATGTTTATGGTTTTGGAAGAAACACTTTCAATTGAATGGGTTTCAGTCAAAACCCTTTTGACCAAAATTGTCTATGTGGCAGCTTAACCCCTCTTTTGAGGAAAATTCTAAGAAACTTCAACTTCAATCTAGGTTTTTCCAACTAGAGGTACTTTCATGAAAATATGAAAATACCCTTTTGAAAATTTTCAAAAATATGCAATGAGAGAATCCTCTCCAAAAGGGTATAATTTATTTTTTATAAATGATAAAAACATTAGACAAAAGTTGGTGTCTTATGAAAATTACAACATTTTGGTGAAGTTTGACATTAAAACATTATTACAAAAAAGAAGTATTCATCAAAAATTACTTTTTTTTCCATGCACTAGATATTGAAGTTAGTTGTTTGAAGGAAAAATTCAAGGGAAAAAAAATATTTCTTTTTATGTGACATCCCATCGAACTTTTTTTTTTCTAAAATTTTCAACAATTCAAATTCTTCTTTTAAATTTATAAAAAATAATATCAAACCAATTTTTAAATTGCAATTGCAAGCAATAATCTGAAATGCAAATGGAAACTAATCTAAGGCACAAGATTCATCTTTGAAACTACTAAAAATTTATAGATAGAGCTCACAACGAAGTTCAAAACAACACAATAATATAAGCAATAAACTCAAAAGTTACCATAAACTCCATTGTGATTTGATTTTCTCCTTGATTGGTTGATATGCGGATGTTCCTTTTCTTGAAGAATACCTCTTTTTACATGTACCTAGCATAAAGTCATGATTGATTAGGATGAAAGAAAGAGTGCCCAAATTTCTAGAATTTTGGAAGGATGAATGGATGGTCGAGGTCTAATGGTGAAATCAATGGTGGAGAATGGTTGAGAGAATTTCCCTAGGATCAAGAAGAGGACGAAGGGTGGAGATGGAGGTTGTTAGATTATGAATGGATAAGATAAACTTACTAAATTTAGTATGTGGTTGTGAGTATGAAGGAAATAAGGGACATGTGCATCTAGTGGGATTAGATTCTTGTGATGAGTTGAGAGAATAATGTGACCATAAGGACAACTATTCTTAGGTGACCTTTATTCTTGGAATGTGTTGAGGGAATATAGGAATAATTAAATAATATTATTTAATTATTTTAGCCATGTGAGATGGATAATAGGTGGAAAATAGCAATTATTTATGTTGTCACCTTGTCAGGTGAGATGGAAAAGGGGGATTAATTAAATAATATGATAATCTAATTAAGTGGTGGACTTTAGGTAAAGGGGATTGGACTAGGTGAAGAAATTGACTAGGTGATAGGGACTAGGTACACCAGGGAAATTTTTAGGTGTCTACAATAATCATAAACATCATCAAGAGTTTTACATTTTATTATTTTATATCCTTTTGAAATTAAAAACATAAAGGCCACTTTTATGCAATCAAAGTTAAAAATTTATATTTTTGTTAGCCATTTCTTTTATAAAAGTGTGATACAAGTTTTTACTTTTACCCCATTAATTATGTCATCTAAGAAGGAAGAGAAAAGAAGATAAATTAAAGGAGAAAAAAGAAGCCAAGCTAAAATGGAGAAAGAAGAAGCAATAAAACCACAAACTAGTTACAAAACACTAAATTAATGATAACAAAACCTATGGAAATAGTGCAAACATATGTGACATCTTATGCAAATTAAAAAGTAATATTGGACTATATTTCCACAAGTCTATGTGTTGCAAGTATGAAGGTGTTGTCACTGATGTCAACAAGCTTGTGTTGTCATTGGTGACAGTTGTGCAGTGGTTGAGAGATATTGTTGCTTTGATTATTTGCATTATGTTCTCATTAGTTAAGTTGTTGATGTTAAACCTCTGGTGTTGCTTTGATAAGTTTTTGATTATGGTTGTGGTATTGGTGAATATGTTGAGGATATAGAAAAATTTGATAAAATGAGGAAACAAGATGTTGCAGAGGTATTCTAGTTTGTAGAGGTGTTTTGGATTTTCTTCACATTTCTTCTAGGTTAAAGATCTACTTGTGTGGTTTGGATATGTTGGTTAGAGGTGTTCAAAGTTTTTATATCTAGAATTCGTGCTTTTAGATCATTTTACAAAAGAAGTTTTGTTCACTAGTGTGTGAATTGGATTTGTAGTGTTTCTTATGTAGGTGTTTTGGCTTTGTGTTCTCTGCAGTTATTCTTTAGGTCTTGCGATTCTGAAGGTATATTAATGGTGTTAATGTTGGTATGTGGCGACTGATCATGCTATATTGTATAGCCCATGGTATACATACACCCTGGCCCCCTGTCCTTGCTGGGGGTCTGGGGCCAGGCTGGGCCCCTGGTTCGCTGGGTACCGAAAATTTTTCCTAATTTTTCTGATCACCAAAAAGGAAAATCAATGAAAAGGAAAACTGGATTTGCAGAACTCTAAAATCGAAGCTTCTGCTTGGTAAAGGGCTTGATGGGGATTTTTCAAGATGATGGAAAACGCCGGTATCGCAAGATTGTAATAGGTTTTTCACTAGATAATAAAAGTATTGGATGGCTGTTTATGGATGTAGCCCATTGGGTGAACCACGCTAAATCTTCGCGGTTATGATTTATTCCGCGTACGTTTTAGTTTCTCCGCTTTTGTTTATTATATAACTTCCAGATGAATTATTAGATCTGCCATCTCTAACCCTAACAAGTGGTATCAGAGCGGGTTGTGTTTCGATTATCATCTGTAGGAAAGATCTCATGGTTGAGTGGGAGCAATGGCAGACGAGGGTAAGAAGGTTGAGAAGTTTAATGGGCATAACTATCAGTTATGGAAGATGCAAATGGAGGACTACCTCTATCAGAAGGATTTATGGCAGCCATTGGAAGGGAAACCAAGAAACCTATAACAATGTCTAATGAGGACTTGGATATTTTGGATAGAAAGGCTTTGGCAAGATTCGCTTGTGCCCGCACAATCGGTGGCGCTAATATTGCTAACAAAGAAAAGACAATTCAAGAGTTGGATGGAAACCCCAGCAAATTTATATGAAAAGTCTTCCACTTCCAAATAAGGCATTTCTTATGAAGCCGCTTATTTAGAAATGGTGAAGGTGGGTCGGGCTTACTCCATCATTTAAAATGAGTTTTAATACTACTATCAATAATTAACTTCAGAAGTAAATCCTTTGATGAAGAAGTTAGGGCTCTTTTGATTCAGAATTTTTGCCCTAAAGCTGGAATAGCTTGGTAATGGCGAGCAAGTAATTATGTTTCGGGTTCACATTCAAGCTTGATGATGTTCCCGTGTTATTTTGAGCTGCAGGGAAAATCGGTGAGGAAAAAGCCTGAAACATCCACATCGTGCAAAGGTTTTGAATGCGCAGCGTGGGTAGAACAAAAGGAGAGAGGAAACAATTCTGGATATCGTGGGAAGTCACGAGAAAAATCAAAGGACAAAAAGTCCCAATCTAGAGACAAGAAGGATTGCTGGTACTATGGTAAGCTGGGTCATTTAAAGAAAGATTGCTAGTCTCGAAAAAATAAAGAAGGAGACAGTAAAGGAAGGAAGTAAAGAGGAAAATGTGGTAAGTAATAACCGATGAGGATGCTTGATTCTTTCTTGATAATAATCGATGGATTCTTTAAGTGTTAGATCCAGTGGGCTTCATTTCATGCTACCCCCCATAGAAGCAGTTTCTTTGATTATGTCCAAGGATTTTTACCGGGTTTATTTTAGGAGATAACGAACCTCACATTGTTGGAAAAGGGAAGAATCAAGATTAAGTTGCAAATGTAAATCACCGTTACTACGGAGGTAAGGCATGTCTCAAAGTTAAGCAAAAATTTAATTTTGAAAGTGGCAACTAGATGATGAAGGTTGTGTTGTTACATTTAGTGATAAAAATTGAAAGTTACAAAGGGTGCCTTAGTGGTAGCAAAAGGTGTGAAAGTAGGTAATCTTTATATCTTCAGACAGCCATACCGCTCCTTCTACTTCTTTAATTCGTTACGTAAAAAGGTCAATGTTCAGAACGCTTGCCGCGCCTGTGCTGTGGAAGATCATACAATTGCCGTGGATTCGAATCGAAGATTGTGGCATAATAGACTTGGGCATATGAGTGCAAAAGGTATGAAAGCATTTCATTCAAATAATATTTTATCAGTCTAAAATGCGTTAATATGGATTTCTAAGTTGTGTGTATGGAAAACAAAAAGAGAGCAAGCCAAGGATGGGAAGCAAAAGAAAGATGAGAAATTGGAGTTTGTGCATACGGATGTATGGGGACCAGCTCAAGTATCTTCTCTCGGTGGCTCTCTGTATTATGTTATATTCATTGATGATGCAACTAGAAAGGTATGAATTTATTTCCTTAGGCAGAAATCTGAAGTATTTGAAACTTTTAAAAAATGGAGAAGCTTGGTTGAGAATGAGACGGGAAAAAGGTTAAAATGTCTCAGATCTGATAATGGTGGTGAGTATTTTAGTAAAGAGTTTGAAGATTATTGTTCCTCTAATGGTATTCGTAGGAAGAAAATGGTTCCAAGGACTCCACAGGAAAATGGAGTGGCTGAGCACATGAATAGGACAATAATGGAGCGTGCACGGACTATGAGATTGCATGCCGGGCTGCCTTTAAAAATGTGGGCAGAGACTGTAAACACTGCTGTTTACTTAATCAACAGAGGCCCTTCTAATCCTCTAGGTTGTGGTATTCCAGAGGAAGCATGGAAAGGTAAGAAGGTGAGTTATTCTTTTCTCAAAACCTTCGATTGTGAAGCATTTCCACATGTAGATTCTGAAAATAAAACCAAGCTTGATGCAAAATCAAAGAAATGTGTATTTGTTGGATATGGCATTGATGAATTTGGTTATAGGCTTTGGGATTTTGAAAATCAGAAAATTGTGAGAAGCAGGGATGTCATATTCAATGAGAAAGTGTTGTACAAAGATCTATTGCTGCAGCATTAGAAGAAAGAAAATGATTATGCAGTGTTGGATAATATTCCAAACAATGATGTTTCAGTGGTTCCTCATGTTGGGCAACAACAACAACAACAACAAATACCACAAACTCTTGTGAATGTTAGACTATCTTCAAGGATGAGTAGACCTCTAGAAATATTCTCTCCCTCTTTGTATACTATTTTTTTAATTGATGTCGGTGAACCGGAATATTATGATGAAGCTATGCAGGTGGATACCAAAGTTCAGTGGGAGCATGGAATGGAAGAAGAAATGGACTCCTTGTTGAAAAATCAGACTTGGGAATTATGAAAGTTACCTACAGGTAAAAAGGCTTTACCAAACAAATGGATTTACAGGCTGAAAGAGGAGGATGGAGGTAAGAAAATATTTAAAGCCAGATTAGTTGTAAAGGGATTTGCACTTTAAAAAGGGTATTGATTTCTGGATGAGATTTTTTCTCCTCGCTGTTAAAAAATGACTCTATTCCTCGTGATTGTTTTGGCATTGTGGCTTTCGCCGAAGATTTGCATTTAGAACAACTTGATGTTAAAAACAAATTTTCTCCATGGTGATTTGGAAGAGGAAATATATATGGAATGTACTCACAAGGATTTGAGGTCAAAGGCAAGGAGAAACTAGTGCGTAGATTGAAGAAGAGTTTATATTGCTTGAAATAAGCACCTCAACAATGGTACTTGAAATTTGATAGTTTTATGGATGATCAAAGCTATATCAGGTGTAATTATGACCATTGTGTTTATTTTAAGAGGTTGGATAATGATAGCTACATTATTTTGTGTTTATATGTTGATGACATGCTTGTAGCTGGGTCTAACATGGACCACATAAGAGAGTTGAAACAACAGTTAGCAAAGTCTTTTGCTATGAAGGATCCGGGGCAAAGAAAACAAATCCTTGGTATGAAAAATCAGAGAGATAGGAAAACAGAAAAAACTGCTTTTATCTCGCTAATTATAGCTGAAAAGGTAAGCAGTAAGAGATTTCATATGGAGAATGCAAAGCCGCCACATTACCCTTGCCTAGTCATGTCAAATTGATTAAGGATATGCGTCCAAAGACACAAGAGGAGGAAGAAACGTCCAAGGCAAATTACATGCTTCAAATTGTGAGGTAGTTTGATGTATGCCATGGTATGCACAAGACCAGATATTGCACATGCTGTAGGAGTTGTTAGCAGGTATTTGAGTCATCTCAGAGTTGAGCATTGGAATGCGGTAAAATGGATTCTCAGGTATTTGAGAGGTACATCCAATAATTGTTTATGTTTTGGGGGCTCTAATACTGATTTAAAAGGCTATGTTGACTCAGATTTAGTAGGGGATATAGATACTAGGCGGAGTACCACAGGTTATGTATTTACAGTTGGTGGTACAGCAGTGAGTTGGATTTCTCAATTGCATAAGTTGGTTGCTTTATCCACCACAGAGGTAGAGTATGTTGCTGCAACAGAAGCGGAAAAGGAGATGATATGGATGCAACTTTTCATGGATGAGTTGGGAAAACAACAGGCTGGAAATTACTTATTTACAGACAGTCAGAGTGCTATACATCTTGCAAAGAATTCTGCTTTGCATTCTAAAACAAAACACATATAGTTGAGATATCATTTCATTCGGTCAGTGTTGTAGGATGGGCAGGTCAAGCTGGACAAGATACATACAGATGTCAATCCAGCGGATATGTTTATGAAGGGGGTGACAAGGGAGAAATCAACTCCTCACCAGCTGGTCTCTTCAAGGTTGAATTCAAGTATAAATGGGTGAGTTAAGCGGTGGTCCAAGATAATTTATTTTCCGGGGAGTTTCGTAATTAAAGTTGTCGCCTGTGATCAGTCTCCAAGTGGGAGATTAGGTTAGATGGAGTCTGATCGCCTCCTTAAGTGAGACGTTGGTATGTGGTGATCGATCATGCTATATTGTATAGCCTATGTAGAGTACGACACTCCGCCCCTTTGTCCCTTGCTGAGGTCTGGCCCCTCGGTGGTTCGGGCCAGAGTCTCGAGAAAAATTTTCTTCCTACTTTTTCGCGTGATCACCGAAAAAGGGAAAAATCAATGAAAAAGGAAAAATCTGAATTTGTAGAACCCTAAAATCTGGAAGCTTCTAAGCTTGGTAAAAGGGGTTCGGATGGGGATTTTCAGTATGATGAAAAACGCGATTATTTGCAAGATTGTAATAGGTTTTTCACTAGATAATAAAAGTATTGGATGGCTGCGGTTTGGTGGATGTAGCCCAGATTGGGTGAACCACGTTAAATTCTGTGTTATGATTTATTATGTGCATGTTTTAGTTTCTCTGTTTTGTTTATTATACAAATATGCATTTAATTGTTAGATCTGCCATTTCTAACCCTAACAGTTAACCTATTGCTAGCATCAAGAGGATTCATGGTTTGATGCTTTGGAAGAAGGATTTTAAAGTTGCAATGTTTGGCAATGTAGTTTGAGTGTACAAGTTGTGTACTTTTCTGAAGATGTGATTTGTTGCAAAGGAGTTTGATGGATTTCAAAATGTTGGGGGAAATTCTAGATCATGATGAAGCATGGTGTGTGGTTCGCAAGTCATCCTTGGGTTTGAGGAAGCGTTTAATTCAAAGTTTAATGGTGTTTGCACAAGTAACGAACGACCTGGTGTTTACACTATATTCAAAGATGTTCAAGTATTAATGAAGGTGTAGTGTGGCATGTGAGTGTTGATTTGGGTCCCAATTAAGTTTTGTATTGGTCCACTTTCATTCCTATCCACCATGGGAATACTTAGTGCCAACCTATTTTGAATTTGTAAAGTTTAAGGTGTGTGTAGTTGACTTGAAGATATTTTTCAAGTTGAGGATGGTATAAATGCAAGGTGATTTGATGTAAGATGAGAAGTGGAATAGAATTGAATGTGTTGTGATGCAAAATTAAGTGCAAAATTATGAAATATAGTGTGAGCTATAATGTAAGATTGTTGAATGTAGTGAATTGAGGTATCTTGATCTCTTGAAGACTACGAGTGTTGTTGAAGCTATTATAGTGGATTCTCTCTTACATTGAGATCATGTTCTCTATGTAACATTTTGTCTTCTTTCTTCTTTTTATTTTGATAGTGATCTTGGGTTGTGAGCCTTTTTAGACAGTGCATCCTATTCTAGTAGTGAGCCTCCTTATACCGGTTTTGCAATTACGCATATTGCGATTTAATCCTCACTGTGGTTTTTCCCTTGTAGTATTTTCCACGTAAATATAGTGTTCTCTTGTGTATAGTGTTGATTGTTTCAGTTTCTATTATCTACTTTTCATGCTTAAACATTATAACAAATTAATGATTTAATGAATGCTTGTGGATTTGATTACTATTGAGGGTTTTAATGTTTTAATTTGGTACAGTTGATTCACCCCCCTCTCATTTGTCCTGCTCATTCAACAATTGGTATCAAATCAAGGTTCCTTAGATATAATCTTAACTGCTTGAGGTAGATTTGGAATGGTGAGCAAGAAGGAGATACCTATGTTTGATGGCACAGATTATGCATTCTAAAAAGTGAAGATGGAAGGCTATCTAGATTACCTTGGATTTGATGTTGCTAAGGATGTGAAGACTGTATATAACATACATAAAAATGGATCAAGCACAAGTGATGAAATCAAGGCCTATTGAAACAAATGGTAAGACAAGGTTTGTTCTTTTGAGCAGTCTTGCAAATATTGAATTAGTGAAAGTTGTGGATCTTAAAACTACTAAAGAATTTTGGGATAAGCTAGAAAGTATTTATGAAGGAGATGATAAGTTTAAACAAGCTAAGTTATAGAATTTGAAGACACAATTTGAGACTTTTTGAATGTCCAAAGATGAAACAATTACAAGTTACATGTAGAGGGTTGATGAACTAGTAAGTGCTATGAGAGGTCTTCTTGCACAAGTCAAAAAACCTAAATTGGTAAAGAAAATTCTCAGAACTCTTCATGATTCTTATAGTGAAAAGGTTTCTTCTATTAAGGAAGTTGAAAATTTTAATACCTACACTAGAGATCAGTTGTTTGGCACACTAACTTCATTTGAAATGAGAAAAAATGGTCCAAAAAATGGTGCAAAAGTGGAGGCTACTTTCAAAAATGGAAAATCAAAAAAATTTGAAGATTCGGATGGAGATGATCTTGATGATGTGGAAGCTAACTTTGTAACAAAAATGAAAAAGGGCACTGGTAGTACAAAGGTAAATTACCTTTCAAATGTTTCAGAACTGTGTAAATATAGGTCACTATGCTTCGAGATGTCCAAATAGAACTATGAACAATAAGAACAAGGAAAACAAAGGAAAGATGATCAAGAAAAGTTATTATGTTAGAGAAGATTTTGGTATTTCTAATGATGAATTTGATTATAGAGATGTTGATGATAATGAATGTTTGTTCTTGGCTTTTAAAGATGAATCTGGTTCTACTAACTCTGAAATTTTTGTGAAGGAAAGTGTTTCGAAGAAAAAGGAGAAGATTGCAAGTACTTTGGTATCTATTTTTCATGTTAGATAGGATAAGAACTATTGGATTATCAATAGTGGTTGCTCAAATCATATGATCAGAGACAAGAGTAATTTTTTTAAACTTGAAAAATATGATGGACATTAAATTTGGAGATGATTCAAATGCTAAGATTTGTGGAATAGGTTCAATTAGTTTTGATTGCAAGCATAATACTGATGATGTTTATTATGTTAAAGGTTTAAGGCATAACCTCTTGAGTGTTGGAAAAATGTGTAGCAAAGGATACAATCTTATGTTTCAAGATGATCGATGTGAGATCAGAAAAGGGTCCAGATCTATGATTGCTAATGAAAAGAGGACAGATGGAAATATCTATTAGCTCAAGGGTGTTGATGGTCATTGTTTTATGACTTATATTAATGATAGTTGGTTATGGCACAGAAGAATGTGTCACATCAATTTTGATAACTTGGTTAGAATTAGTTCAGTTCAAGCAATGAAATATTTTTTGAGGATTACAAAGCCTATCAATTTTGTTTGCAAAGATTGTCAGTTTGGAAAACAAACTAGAATTAGTTTCAAGGAAAAAGAACAATCTTCTACCGAATTGTTGGAATTGGTACACATAGACCTTTGTGGTCCTACAAGAGTGATAAGTCTTCAAGGTGATAGGTATTCCATGCTTTTTTTTATGATTACTCTAGAATGACATGGGTTACTTTTCTTAGAGAAAAATATGAAGTTCTAGATAGATTCAAAGCATTCAAAGTTATGGTTGAAAATGAGATGGATTTGAAGATCAAATGTTTGAGGTTTAATAGAGGTGGAAATTTCACCTCCAATGAATTTAACATGTTTTGTGAAAATCATGGCATAAAAAGGAACTTGGCTACCCCTAGGACTCATCAGCAAAATGGAGTGGTTGAAAGGAAAAATAGGACTATTCAAAAAGTTGCAAGGACTATGATGAAAGAAGCTAACCTACCGGAAGTCTACTAGAGAGAAGCAATTCATACTAGTGTTTACATGCTTAACAGAGTTTAAGAAAGAGATAATAACACAAAGACTCCCTATGAGTTGTGGTACGGAAGGATTCTTATTGTCAAGTACTTTAGAGTGTTTGGAAGAAAATGATATATCAAAAGAGATGATGAAAACTTAGAAAAGTTTGATGCGAGGTCTAATGAAGGTATCTTCCTTTGATATTATACTAAGAGCAAAGGTTATAGATGTTACAACAAAAGGATAAGAAGGATTGTTGAAAGTGCAAATGTCAAGGTTGATGAAGATTTGAAGAATTCAATAGTGATAGATAGATATAAATCAGATGAACCTATTTGTGGAGGAGAAGAAGAAGAAAAAGCTAAAGAAAAAAAGTAAAAAATGAAGAGGAAGAAGCTCTAAAAAATACCCCTAAGTATGTGCAGAGAAATCATTCCAAAGAACAGATCATTGGAGACAAAACAAAAGGTGTGTTGACAAGAAGAAGAGCTACTAAGCAGAGGTAAATCTATGTTTACTTTCTAAAGTTGAACCTAAAATAGTGAGGCATGCAAAGATGAATATTGGATGAAAGCAATGGAAGAACTTATGCAAATTAAGAAGAATCAGATTTGGGAACTTTTTCGTAGACCTTAAAACAAAAAACATTATTGGTATTAAGTGGGTATTCAAAAACAAGTTGAATGAGAATGGAGAAGTGGTAAGAAACATGGAAAGGCTTCTGTGTAAGCGCTATGCACAAGTTGAAGGAATAGAATTTGAGGGGACATTTGCTCTGGTGGCTAGAATGGAAGCGATCAGGATGTTTTTGGTATTTATAGCACATAAGGACTTTAAAGTTTATCAAATGGATGTGAAGTTTTCTTTCTTGAATGGAGACTTGGAAGAAGAAATTTATATGGAACAACTGGAAGGATTTCAGTTGTCAGAAAAACCTAATATGGTCTACAAATTGAAGAAGACATTTTATAGATTGAAGTAAGCTCCTAGATCTTGGTATGCAAGGTTGGACAAATATTTGATACAACAAGGATTCAATAAAGGCACCACAAATAGTAATATTTACTTCAAATTTGAAAAAGATCAAATCTTGATAGTGGTTGTGTATGTTGATGACATAATTTTTGGAGGCAATGAAACTATGTGCAAAAATTTTGCATAAGAGATGCAAAAGGAGTTTGAGATGTCTATGTTTGGGGAGATGAATTTCTTAGGCTACAAATCAATAAAATAGATAAAGGAATATTCATTTCACAATCAAAGTATCTTAAATAAATGAAGAACTTTGGAATGGAAGACTCCAATCTTTTATGTACTCCTATGGCTACTCCAAACTGAGTAAGGATTATGAATCCCCTAAGACTGATCAAAGAAAGTATAGATCTATGATTGGTGGACTGATATACATAACTACTATGACCGACAGATTAGTATGGTCGATTACACTTGATCCATGAAGAATCAAAGCATAATGAAGCCACTAACTTCAAATCTCAATAGGATCATTCAAATGAAAATTAAACCAAGCATCCATTAAAAAAATTTATACTAAACTATGAAAGCTTTAAAATTCCCACTCTAATCCATCTAAAACTTATCCGTTGGGGGAGTGGTGTCGCATTGATGTGGAATGGCAACCCTTTCCTAATCCTGTGGATGAATGAGCTTGTTCCAA
>VDFB02284187.1:0-25420 GCA_007258455.2 Sequoia sempervirens | reverse complement strand
CCCCTCAAACATTAACATTCCCAATGAAAAATCAATATCATATGTAAAAAGAAAAAGGCTTTAAATAATAAAGATAAGCACTTGCTTTTGGATGCCAACTATAGAGTCAAGACTTGGGCATAGAAGACTCCAAGTAAAAATGATAAAAATTATATGCCATGTGAGCCAATAAAAACCATCAAACAAGTGAGATACCAAAACCAAGGTGAATACAATGCCTCCAAAGAAAATGTGAGTTCAGGATGGCTTTAGAGGCATGAGAGAAATGATGTCACTAATCCAAGTATCATGGAGGCATTGAAACAATAACAAAACTGCCTAAGATGGAGTAAATGCTTGATAACACACTATAAATAAGCAATGAACCAAAGATATGTTCCATATAGTTATTAATAATAAGTCATACCAACTGAAACCATATTTCCATAAACATTATCATCATTTGCATATGCCTTGAATCAATATACCTGAACATGTGAGGGTAACAATTTCATAAATCTGAAGCTGAAGAAAGCCTTGTCACAATGAACACCATCTGAATAACTTGAACCAAGCCTTATCATCACTATCAGTAACCATAACCATCTAAAAATATATTGCATTCATAAATCTAAACCTAAAGCCACATGAGTAGTATCAACATGAAAAACTTGAATCATCATGAACATCTGCAAACGAATATCTGAAAGTGAAGTAGCCTCAAAAATTTGTAACCTCTGAATCATGACCAACATACCATGAATTCCATCAATTAGGTGCATCAATTATTCAATGTAAGTATATGAGGACCATCAATTATTCATTTGTGACTTTTTCATCATAGAAAAACAACAAAGGGGTTAGAACAACAAACTCCCCCTTTGTCCTTGATGGCAAAACACAAATCTCTCTCCCCCTTTTTGCATCAAATACAAAGGGTAGAGAAATTGTGTAATGCCTCAAGTAGATGTATATACCCATATATGTAACATATGAACATGTTGATATCATAGAAAAATAACAATATATCATTTTCAAGAATCTCGGTCCATATCATCAACGCCAAAGCAAAGGTACCATAATATTATAATGCAACAAACCCAATTGATACCTAAAGATTGAAGACATGTTACCTTGGCCTTTTTCTTTGTCATCAAGGATTTAAGACCAGTTACTTGAACATAGCACCTTATTTTTCATGTTATATTCCATCCTCCGTTGTAACCTCACAAGTATAAGATGCTTTGATTAGCACTGATACATTGAGTCACAATTTCAAAGAGCAAGCCTTGTAAATGGTTTGCAAACATCACAAAAAGACATTTTCCAAGGAATAGAAACACAAGTATCCAATTGAAACACCATCAAGAACATTTGAGAGGCTTTGCAACAAGATGCTTTCAAGACATACCATTATTTCCAAAACCCAAGCATGAAAGTGCACTGTCATTTTAAAAACTTCTAAAAACTGTCAACCACTAGACCAAGCAAAACCATTCCTTAATGTAGAGATTCATTCATTACCTTTCAAACCGGATGATTACCTTTGTCAGCAATATCAAAAGGTTCAGACATTTAGACCAAAAGGCTTCAACAACTATCAATAATTGCCAATATCAGAGTCACAAACTCTAACAAGTATTCATGTCACACTGTCATATAAATCCTCAATCAAATATTAACGTATTATCAAAAATGAAACCAAGGTCAACCAAATTTCCTTATTACTGCCAAACTAAATCATTGAACAATTTTTACCTTTTGATCCATGACATTTTTGTAGTAATGTTATAATCAAAAGTGTTGTCTCTATCTAAGCTCAGTATAACACAGTCCATACATATTGTTAAACTGAATGTTTCCTCAACTGACTTTCAATCATAGAACATAAAGTCTACACCCTTCTCTCATGAGTTTACACTTCACTGGAAAGTATGTTTTTCAAAACAAGACAGTCATCACACCAACAATAACCACTTTCAGTAATAATCATTCAAGCAGTCTCAGTAAACATATACAACCCATATCTCTTTCATGTCAACAAAAATAAACCACTCTATTCAATCATACAAATAATCCTTCAAAGAAAAATACAACCATCATCCTATCCCATGGTCTAAGCAATAACCACACTAAAGAACTGTCAATGTACTTTCAAACTTGAAATTTACCAAAATCATATGCAGCCCTTCATAATTAACTCAATCAGAATAAGCATAATGAAATATTGGCATTTACAAACCATTTCTTTGCTTCTTATGCACCACCAATAGAAAATGCCGATCATACCTCATTCTAGACTCCATAGGGGTAAAATATATTACCATAATAGACTCCCCTTGAGTCTTTGCTTCATCTCAGGATCTGGAAGGCAACACTTGTGCAAGAAGTGCACAAGGAGTTTTCACAGAATAATATTTGTTGCTCTTCTTGTCATCTTGATTGCTCTTTCTTCTCCACTTCAATGTAGACTTTTTCACTTGTTTTCTTAAAGTACTTGTCTTTCTATTAAATCTACACTGTTGTACTTTATGCCCAATGTTATTACATCTAAAACAAATGACTTTGTGATTGTTTTGAGGAATAGAAGACTTCCTACAGACATTTCCAACATTGTTCCCTACATCATTATCACTTGTATTTATTCTACAGTCTCTTCTTAAGTGACCAAAATTGTTACAGTTGTAACACACCACATTCTCATTTCTAGATACATTAGAATGATTCTTATTTGACCATCTTATGCAATCAATTGCCTTATGAACATAGTCATTACAAACATAACAATATCCTTGAGAAGATTGATTATACCTGAATGAATGATCATGCCAAGGATGTGAAGATCTAAAGACATTTCTCCTTTCTCTATGAATACCTTTAGATTGTCTTCTAGTGTCAATGTTATCCTTTGGTGCAACAATACTGTAACCAAGATCAACCTTCATTCTTGGTGTTTGCTTGGCTGTAAAATTCTTTCCATCTGAAGTAGTAAACACTGTTTCATGTTTAGATTCGTCTGCAGAGCTTTGTCCAACCTCATATCCCACTCCTATAGGATCTTTAGAATGCTTTTGCTTGCCCAACATCTCATTCAATATATTAGTACTATGATCAAATTTTTGAATTTTACCAAATTGAACCTTGACACTTTCAAGCTCTTTTCTTAAAGCAACTACTTCTTCTTCAAGTTTTAGACAATCAATCTTCTTAATCTCCAAATCAGACCTTACAAAATCTGCTATCCTCTTACATTCTTCAATTTCAATTTTCTGACTTATAATCATATCATCCTTAAGAGTTAGTTCTTTTAACAAGGAATCATTATCTGAACATTTATTTAAAGAAGCAATCTCATTTTCTAGTTTATTACATAATTCATCCTTGTCTTTTAACTTGACTTCCAAACTCTCTTCTTGTTGAAGTTGTCTTGTTAAAAATTGGTTTTCTTTTCTAAGCTGCTTAATTGTATCTAAGGCACACAGGAGTTCACCTTCCAAATCAACCTCACTTTTTGGTTCATCATATTCTTGTTCAGAGTCAACTTCACCCAAAGATTGATCTACTTCTACACTAGTTTCTTGATCATTTAAATATCCATTAATGATCTCCTTGGACTTCTTTTCAAAACTGTGAAGGTTTACACCTTCTTCACTTTCAGATGTTTCACAACTTATTTCAGTACCCAAAGATATCTCCTCTTGCAACTCACCATTCTAATTCAGTTCAATCAACTTGTCCCAAACTTCCTTAGCACTACTGTAATGAATAAATTTTGTAATGACTTTACTTGGAAAGTTATTAAAAATAACATTTATAGCTCTGGTATTGAATTCAAGAGCTTTCTTCTCCTCAAGTGTGGAAGGAGATGTTGCAGATGTAGTGCAACCCTTTTCAACTGCTGCCCACACATCAAGCCCTAAAGAAGACAAGTATGTTTTCATCTTGTGTTTCCACACAATAAAGTTTGTACCTTTGAATTGAGGTGTTCCAGATCTAGGATACTCTACCATTTCAGAGTTACTGTTTATGAACTCTTCCTCATTATTCCTTATAATAGATTCAGGTTGAACATGATGATTAGCATTTTGTTGTGAACTTCTTTTTCCCTTATTCCTTCTATTCTTTCCCATATTAACCAAAGTACTCTAATAAACCAGGAACAATCCTAGGTGGTTTAGACCTATATGAGGACCCTATGCTCTGATGCCAATTGTTGGAGTTATCAATAGACACTAAGAGGGGGGGTGAATCAGTGTCTAAACCTTTTCTAAACTTTGACCAAGACTTTTAATTTTGATATCCTTTTTGATTGACAACATTAACTCAGACCATTAGACAACTTATGCCAATATGATAATTATGATTGACATTGTTTAACAATCAAAGCATGATGACAATACAGGTGCAACTCATAAGATACTGCAATAAAAGTGCAATAGAATGACACAAGATAGGTAATGAGACAACAAGAACCTTTAGCACATTGTAACAATTCTTGAGCTATGAATTAGATGAATGCATTTATGCTTTCTATTGAATCAAAATTTTCAACAATGATAGAACACTTGTGCAAGACATTTTGATATAACCATTTTCCGAGATGAAGAAACTAACATTCAACACTATTCAGACTAGTAAGAACAATCACTCACAAAATCATCACAATCTAGAAGCATTATGACATCAAAAATAAAGAGACCATAAGACAAAGAATTTTTTGAGTGGAAAAGCCTCCTTGGTAGAAAAACCACTTCAAAACTACCTCATTGGCTTAGCTTCAAAAAAACCACTACTTACAATGCCTTACAGGCTAATTTTTGAGCACCAACTCAAGGAGCACTAACCCCTCACTTAGAGACACCAATCTCAAGGAGCATCAACCCCTTAATCAATTTTAGAACAATAATAATATCAGAGGATCTCTTTATTTCCAAATGAACTCATAGAACCCCACACGTAATCTACCTAATACCCTAAAGATTCAACACAGTGAATCCTTAAAATATTAAATAAATAAAGGTTACATCAGAGCTCTGCAACATATTTTCATTTTTGTATTAAAGAGCCTTTTCAACATTTCATTTTTGATACAACAACAAGTTATGATATCACAAAATCACCTTAGTATACTCACAGTGATCAAAACACTGTGTTTATATATAATTTCACATATATGTCTGCCAATAAAAAAAGTCTTCATAGAATTCATTTTCAAAGGAATCTTAAACCCCCATACTATTTTTAGAAAATGAGCCAATAGAATGAAGAACAATAGATTGTGAATAATCATGAGTAACGCCTATACAGTAGGCTGTAATAAACTCTGACAAGAATAAATCAATGCTCCCTTTTCAAACTGCAAGAGTTTTTCAAAACCCAAATCAAGTAAATCATTTCCTTAAAAAATAGCCATTTGAATCTATTTTCAGAAAACTTTATGCAGAATCCATCAATTTTTGAAATGTATGAAATAAATCCACAATGAAACTGGTAGATTTTTCAAAATGCATGACTACCCATCAATTGAAAGTCACAAACCCTCATTGTAAGAATAATAATAATCTATCAGGGCATTATTTACTTCTTCAGTAACTGAAATGTAGAAAGCCATTTTAGAAATCAAATACAATGACAATAAACCTTCACTGCATTGTCATATTGGAAGAATATTTATCAGAGAACCGAACCCATATCTCCACCAAATACTAACAATAAATTAATTTTTAAAAATGCCCATAATGCAGTCAAGAATAACTGAAATCAAAACATGCTTTTCTAATAGAGATAATTGAGAGCCCATTTTTTCTTTTTCCTGATTCGAGTAAAATCAGTAACTACCATATATATCAAATGATGGATGTGTTACATGTTCCTGCAACATGAAAATCAAATAAATACCAGACAGATTTGAAGCCAACAACCATAGTTGATAGATTTATAACTCCCACAAATTCATTTCACCAATGTTGAGTTTGCATTTGCTCAGATTTCATAGACCAACCTGCCATCAAAATGCCTCTGGAGTCACCCCATATGAGATTTACAGCAGAAAGATAAATTACCATGGCAGCGGTATGGCTATGGTTCCAAACCCATAAACAATGAAAATGCAATATCATTTTTGCCCTAACTTCTCAAAAGCCAAGTCATTTGATGAATTTCTAAAAACATAATGAGATTTGAAGTTCACAAAGAAGATGATAAAACATCATAATGAGATAAAATTTGTTGTCAAAAAATTTTACCAAATAAGCTAACACAAATGGTGTTACCACATGTGGCTTATTGAAGTCAATTTTGATTACGTGACATATGATCAACACAATGTCAATGTGTTCGATGAAAACAATGTCGATAACCACCACAAATGTAGGCTGACCCCTCAAACATTATCATGACAATGATAAATTAATATCATATGTAAAAATAAAAAGGCTTCGAATAATAAAGATAAGCACTTTCCTTTGGATGTCGACTATAGAGTCAAGACTTGGGCATAGAAGACTCCAAGTAAAAATGATAAAAATTATATGCCATGTGAGCCAATAAAAACCATCAAACAAGTGAGATACTAGAACCAAGGTGAATACAATGCCTCCAAACAAAATGTGAGTTCAGGATGGCTTTAGAGGCATGAGAGCAATGATGTCACTAATCCAAGTTTCATGGAGCCATTGAAACAATAACCAAACTTCCCAAGACGGAGTAAATGCTTGATAAAGCAATATAAATAAGCAATGAACCAAAGATATGTGCCATATTTATCAACAATAATTCATACCAACTGAAGCCATATTGCCATAAACATTACCATTATATTTATATGCCTTGAATCAATATACTTGAACATGTGAGGGTAACAATTTCATAAATTTGAAGCTGAAGAAAGCCCTGTCACAATGAACACTATCTGAATAACCTGAACCAAGCCCTATCATCATTGTCAGTAACCATAACCATCTGAAAATATATTGCATTCATAAATTTGAACTAGAAGCCACATGAGTAATATCAACATGAAAAACTTGAATAATCATAAACATCTGCAAATGAATATCTGAAAGTGAAGTAGCCTCAAGATTTTGTAACCTCTAAATCATGACAAACATATCATGAATTCCATCAATAAAGTGCATCAATTATTCAATGAAAGTATATGAGGACCATCAATTATTCATTTGTGACTTTTTTATCAAGGACAAACAACAGAGGGGTTAGAACAATAGGTGGTAGTATTGATAATATTATTTCTGAGAGATGGTTGAAGTTGCAGTTGGAAGAGAAAAGAGGCCTTACATGCACTTAAAGATCTCATGGTTGCAAGAGATCATAAAGTGTCATTAAATGAACAATATGTGGTAAGATTTAAGATTGGAAGTTATTATGATGAGGTATTGTGTGATGTTATGAACATGGATGTTTTTCATTTGTTGTTGGTTAGACTGTGGCAGTTTGAGAGGAAAGTAGTGCATGATGAATGTGTGAACACTTATAGAACTTGACAGAGGATGGAGTTCATCATAAGTTGAATTCATTGGATGAGAGTGGAGGCAAGGTATGTAGAAAATTTGGATTTTTTTTGGTTAGTGATTTGAAATAGATAGAGGAAAAGGATGAAGGTGAGGAGGATGATTTGCTAATACAATTGGAAGCAACTGAAAGAGAGTGGAAAGAGAAAATTTTAGCTAACAAAAAGGTTGTAGTCAAAGGTAATGAGATAATTTATAATTTTTATAATACTTATGATGAGGATAAAGATGTAGTTGCAACAATAGATGTGTTGGAGAGAGGTGAGAGTGATAAGAAAGATCTGAATGTGAAGTTGGGGTTTGTTGATGATTCGTTGTTTGAAAATGATGAAGGTGAAGATTCCTTGATAGAAGAACTTGATTACTTGTTGCAGAAGGTGGATGGTGAGTCACAAGATTATCATTCTAACATTGTTTTGGGTGTTGAAAATCAGTTTGTAGTAGTAGAATGTCTTCCTAAAGAAACCAATCGAGTGGTAAGTTATATTGAATACAAGGAAAAAGGAGGAGTAGAAGAAGGTATAGCAGCAATAAAGGTAATACAATAAAAATGTGTTGAAGAAGAATGTATGAGTACCATTGATTTGTTCCATTTTGATAAAGCACATTGGTTAGAGGTAGAGTTTGGTAATTTGTATTTCATGGGGATGAGAGAAGGAGGGAAGATGAAAGGGAATACTAATGTAAAGTTGTAGGATGAGAGCATAAAATTTCTAGTGAACAAGGAGCAAAGGTGGATCCAAGATAGACATAGAGTATACAAATGTTTATGAGTTCCACTCATGAAACATTTTTCTTCTACCCTGGGTATTTGATGCAGGAGCATCCATGGCTCAATGCAATCCCGTGTCAATTTGAAGGTGTCAATTTTGAATTTTTCAATTTTGGTGTGTTGAATTTCATGTTTGATTATTGAACTTCATATTTTGGTGTTAAATTAGATGTTTTGTGATGTGATAAAATTTGAATTTGGATTTGATTTCAAATTGGGTCAATTGGTGAAGGGGAATTATGGAGAATATGCTTTAAAATTGAAAAAGGAGAAAAAAAGAAATTAATGGTGTGGATTTATGGGATCCATTAAAGCCATTTGTAACTCCTATTTTGAATTTCCATAGCTTCTAAAAAATAGGAACCCAGGAGGTGGATGCCCAAGTTTGGAAAATTAGATTTTTACTTTCATTCATGAAAGAAAGAAAGAAATAAAAGTACTACCTTCCATAATCAACAAGTCCTAAAGTTGAAAAGTTTATTTTATTCAATTTATTTGATGTCGTTTAATTTAATTGCAGATTTCAAGAGGTGGGCATTGATTTTCTTGAGGAGTTTGGAATGAAAGAAAAATGACAACCAAATGCATTCAAAATTGCATTCCAGGAAAGCATGGTGAAATAAAATTGAATTTGATTCATTTTGAGATGGGTTTTCAAAGGAAAAAACATAGGAAGAGAGGAGGACGTCATGGCTTACCTCCAAGAGTGGATTTGATGGTGTGTTTGTAGATTTGAGAGTGTTTTTACAGGGCACAAAGACTGCCCGGTGTTGCAGATTGAAGAGTTTGAATGGAGGAAGTGATTTTTTGTGTAGGTGCAAGTTGAGGAGAAGCTCAAGAGGGTGTTGGAATCCTCCATGAGATGGTTTGAAGAATTTTTATTTATAGGTTGAATATAAAAGATAGCAACTACAACAATACTCATTGATGGGGAGTTGATAAATTCAATAGTTTTAATTGGAGGTAAAAAATGGGTTTTGAAGGGGCCTGAAACCCTTTACAAAATAAAGCGGTTGATAAGAAAAGATAACAACATTATGAAACAATCAACCCAATGGCAGTGAACCAACAACCAAAAAGTAGCCAACCAACACTACATATAGTTATTGCATAGTTTGCACACTCTTTTGTAAGAAGGGTTTTGATGAATGAGAGTGCAGATTTATTTGATGTTATAGTTCATTAATTTGATATCATTTTAGATTTCATTAAGGAATGTTTCAGCCCTTGAGTCCTTTGAGGATTTTGTAATGTTTGCATAATTATTTTTGTAATGGAGATTGGTGATTTGGTTACACAAATCTACCCAATTTTTAATACAAATTGCAACAAAGTTTGTGTGAGGTTTTCATGAGTATTTTGGTGTTCTAAGAGAGGTTTTGTATTGTAAGGGATTTTTTTTTATCTCTCATACATTAGTGGTATCATAGAAGAGAATGAAGGTGTGGAATACTTGTAGAAGTCCATCTCTTTGATGTTTTGACAAATTTGTGCATGTTGATAAAGGAAAAAATCAACACAAGATTGTGTAGATTGAAGACATTATTTGTGCAGGATGTTTTGAAGTTATAGATGTTGGTGAAGAATTGATTCCATAATTTGGTTGTTGTAACATATCAAATTGTAGATATTGCCAGGGGTTTCATATGGCATATTACAACCTCTTCCATTATTGGATTGTAATAGAATAATTTCCCTTCTTTTAATTCAAGAATTTACAAGTTACATATTGCAATCCACACTTTCTTGTATGACATCACCCTAGTCAATGCAATCAACTGCTGCCACCTTTTGGCCATGTCATCTTCATACTACACATCATACTTTTCATCCATGTCATACCTTATCATTGAACCCACCATCAAAGTATCGAGGGGACTCAAAATATAGTCTCTTCAAAATGATACGGTCACTCTGATATAGCATTATCTCTCTCCATCTCTTCATTGATAGTACACTAAACTCAGTCTCTTTAAAGTGGTGTTGTCTCCTCGATATGAACACACAAACCCTACCAACATGGAAGGCTAGGTACAAGGAGCTAGTTCCCACATGATTGTAATGGCATAAGTAATGACTTAATGACTTGCAACATACAATAACATCATTGAAAAAATAAAATTCTATTTGAATTCAATGTGATCGTAAACACTTCATTGTAATCTTTTGAACAACTTTTGCAATACTTGCAAGATATTCTTTCTACACCATGAACAACCCACACATCTCCAAAGCCTAATCCAAACCTTTTGAAATCAATGAAAATAATATGCCAACTTGTATGCTATAAATATTACTTATACAATCTAAATCTACATATCCTTGAATACTTGTTGATTACTAAGGTCTAGTAAGATAGACATGAAAATAAGGGAATACTTGAAAGTACCCCACAAATATCTAAACACTCTTTTCACTGCATCTTAAATCTCAATGTAGCCATCAAGTATTATCTATAAATTGACTAAGGACTCCCAATACCTGGGAAGTTCTTGGCCTTATATAGACCATTTAGTATACATAAGACTTTCAACAACAGTCACATATTTACTCTAGTCATGTCCCCCATAGTAGTAAGATATTTTGGATAATCCTCCACAAAAAGATTTGTCCCCAACATTATAGGAACAACTAACTCTCTACATGTTGTCATGTTGAATGTATCCCACACTCAATTCACATATTTGGTAGCAGAATTATTTTCCAGAGACAGCATGTTGTTGGATGAAGTTTATGAGCTTTTAAAATTTAAATTGGCCGGGGCATCCATGGTGACTTGCAATCTTGTGTCGAAAAAAAGGTTAAAATTTTTATTCATGCAATTTTGGATTTTTGAAGTGGATTAAGTTTTGGTTTGAATTATATGGTGAGGATGGATAAGTATTTATCTCCAATTAAATTAATTTGTCAATTAAATTCTTGTGCAACTTTGACAAGTTGACTAGTGGGATCTAAAACAAAAAAAAGTGAAATAAAGCATTAAAATTGTAAGTTATTTGGAAAAACTCAAGATGGGCATTGAAAATGGGATAATGGGAAAACCCCTCTTAGAACACCAAAATACTCATGAAAGACTCACACAAATGTTGCTGCAATATGTATTAAAATCAGGTAGATTTGTGCAACCAAAACACCAATCTCCATTACAAAAATCATTATGCAAACATTACAAATTCATCAAGGGACTCAAGGGTTGCAACATGCCTAGATGAAATCAAAATTATAGCAAATTAATGAAATATAACAACAAATAAATCTTCCCTCTCATTCATCAAAACCCTTCCTGTAAAACAGTGTGCAAACAATGCAATAACTATTGATTTTATCAACTCCCCATCAAGGAGTATTGTTGTAGCTGATGTCTTTTATCTTCAACCTACAAATAAAAATTCTGCAAACCCTCTCATGGAGAATTCCAATGCCCTCCTGAATTTCTTCTCAACTTGCACGGGAAAAACTAACTCCCCCAAAAATTTTCCTTTGAAAAAATTATTTTCTTGTTTTCCCCCTTCTCTAGATTCTCCACCAATTCCTCATAGAATTAACTAAAAAATAATTTTCTACCCTATCTTTCTAGGTACGCCATCTTCTTTGTGACTGAAAATTCAAACTTCTCAAAAATAATTAATGCACAATAAAACCCATTTCAAACTACTTGGACAAAGATAGGAGTTGTTGCTTCAATTCTCCACTTGCAATTTTAGAAAAAAGAAAGAAAGAAAAAATCAAGTCATGGGTGTCCACCTCCAGTCCCTACTTTTTAGGGAAATGATTATTGTGCTTTAAAACATCCATTATCCCATTTTCAATGCCCATCTTGAGTTTTTCCAAATAACTTACAATTTTAATGCTTTATTTCACTTTTTTTTGTTTTAGATCCCACTAGTCAACTTGTCAAAGTTGCACAAGAATTTAATTGACAAATTAATTTAATTGGAGATAAATACTTATCCATCCTCACCATATAATTCAAACCAAAACTTAATCCACTTCAAAAATCCAAAATTGCATGAATAAAAATTTAACCTTTTTGTCAACACAAGATTACCCAAGTCCTGAGTTGCTCTTTGCACATTAGACACCCACGGTAGAAAATAAATGTTTCATGAGTGAAACTCATAAATTTGTATACTCTGTGCCTATCTTAGATCCACCTCTGCTCCTTGTTCACTGGAAATTTTTTGTTCCTCTCATCCTACACCTTCATATTAGTATACCCTTTCCTCTTTCCTCCTTTCCTCATCCCCATGAAATACAAATTATCAAACTCTACCTCCCACCAATGTGTTTTACCAAAATGAAACAAATCAATGGTATTCATACCTTCTTCCAACACAACATGTGTCACCATTATTACCTTTCTTTCTACACCTTCTTCTACTCCTCCTTTGGCCTTGTCTTCAATTGCAACTTACTCTATTGGTGTATTTAGAAATACGCTCTACTGCTTTCGAAAACTTATTTTTATACAGCCAAAATGTTAGAATGATAATGTGTAACTCATCATCCACCTTATGCAACAAGTAATCAAGGTTCTTCTATTAGAGTAATCTTCACCTTCATCATTCTCAAACCTTGAATCAACAATCCCAACATCAAGCATCTTGCTCACCACTCTCACCTATCTCAAACTACATCTACTACTACAACTTCACATCTTTTATTATTATCTGTAAGAATTATAAAAATCATAAATTATCATTATCTTTGGCTGCAACCTTTGTTTTAGTTGAAATTTTCTCGACTTCCTCTCAGCCGATTACTTCCAATTACATTAGAAAATCATCCTCCTCACCTTCATCCTTTTTCTATAACTATTTGCAAATGTAACCAAAGAATTCCAACCTTGCTACATACCTTTCCTCTCTCATCCAATGCCTTGCGTATGATGAACTCCATCCTTTTCAAACTATAAGTGTTTGCACATCCATCATGGACTACTTTTTCTTGTCAAATTGCCCTGATCCTGCCCAACAACGATGACAAACATCCATGTTCGCGCTTACCACACAATACTCCATTATAATGGCACTTACAGTCGCCGTCTTATCACACATTGTTCATTTACCAACACTTTGTGATCATCCTGCAACCATGAGATCCTATGCGGATGTGGGTGCCTCTTTCTCTCAAATTGCAACTTCTCAACCATCTCTATAGAAACAATATTATTAGTACTACCACCATCAATAATGAATTTATAAACTTTACCTTTGAATTTTTATCTTGTATGAAACAATCTCCTCCTTTGATTGGGTTCACTATTTTCATTCATCAAAACTCTCCTCATCATCAAGACTTCACCATCTTCAGCTTCTTTGGAATGTGTTGAATGTGCATCTTATCCATTTATGTTTGCTGCTATATTCTGATTTATAGTTCTTCTTCTTGGTCTTTCCTCTTCATGAGGACACTCATATGATTTGTGCCCCTCTTCTCCACACTTGAAACATGTTATTTTAAAATTTCCTCTTTCAAATCCCCTACCTAATCTTCTCTTCCTCTAAAATTTTGATCACGGGGCTTGCTTGAGTTTTCACATCTTTCATCTTTTCTACCCTTAATGTCTCTAATCTATTGTTCATCCTCTTTTTGTTGCACATAAGCCCTATCCATTCCCTTCTTTTTATTCTCAAACCTCTTGTTCATCCTTTCTTCTGTCTTCAATGATATTTGATAAGCATCTTCCATTGTCACAACTCTAACCAGTGTCATCTCTTCTTGAATACTTGATCTCAACCCGTTTATGTATCTTGCAACCTTTTTCTTGGTTGCATTTGAATGTCTAGTCTATTTAATAATTCTACGAAACTCTTCTATGTACTCATTTACTGCATTGCTTCCTTGCTTCAAGCTTTGTATCTTTTTAAGCAATTCCATCTCATAGTCTATTGGAATGAATTGCCTCTTCATTTTCTCTACCACTTTGTCCCATATTTTAATCTTTTCTTTTCCTTTTCTTCCTCTTTCCAACTGAATTTATCTCCACGAGATTGAAGCATTTCCCTTTAATTTTTTCTTGGGAAACCCTACTCGATCTGGGTCTACAACTTCCTCAAATTCAAAATAATCTTCCATATCATTTATCCAATCTATCAGTTCTTCTAGATTCAAACTCCCATTAAAGGTAGGAACATCAATACTTAGTTTTTTTCTCATTTTTGTTAAAACTCTCAACAATGGATCCCTTGCAACTGCTGCAACTTCTTCTCTTGTTCAGTATCCAAACTAGCATTCTCTATGTTTTCATATTCTTTTCACTTCCTTGGTCTCTCATTCTTGCAAATCCTATCCTTATCTCATTTTGCAAAGTTTCAACTTTCCTTCTCAAAACTCTAAAATCATCATTCCTGACCAAATTATCTCCTATTCCTCTTCCTCTACCTCCACCATGATGGGATCCTCTCCCATCCATTTTCTTTTTTCAATAGAAACAACACAGTCCTAGTGCAATTGCCTCTCTTTGATGGTCTATTACACACTCAAGGTCAACCTGGATCTAATACCACTAATTTATGAGCTAATTAAACTAAATTATCTTGTTGCAATTTAAATTTAACAGGCTCATAAACTTCATCCAACAACATACAAAGAAACTTGGAAAATAATTTCCAGTCCAAATTACAATATGCAATTGGTAAATTCTTGAATTAAAAGATGGGAAATTATTCTATTACAATCCAATCATGGAAGAGGTTGTAAAAATCCATATGAAACCCCTGGCAACATCTACAATCTGATATATTACAACAACCAAATTCTAGAATGAATTCTTCACTAGCACCTCTAACTTCAAAACACCCTGCACAATCAATGTCTTCAATTTGCACATTCTTGTGTTAATTTTTTCCCTTACCAACACCCAAAAATATGTCAAAACATAAAAGAGATGGCCTTCTACAGGTATACCACACCTTACTTCTCTTCTTTGTGTTTTTCCTATGAAAAACCTTTAAAAAAAATGAATGAAATTCAAATTTTATTCAATCTTGCTCTCCTAAAATGTAATTTCAATGAATTTCAATATCATTTAGTTGTCATTCCAAATCATCTCCAAGAAATCAACGCCTCCACCTCAAGGAAGTAAATAAAATCTAATTAAATATTCAAATATGCATAAAATATTTGTTTTAAATCTACCAGACTTAACCAAAATGAAATATGGCTTTTAAATGACTTTAATGGTTTCCCAAATAAAGCAGAAAAACAAAATCCATAGCTTGGGTGCCCACCTCCATATTTCCTATTTTTTAGGAGCTTCAAGTTGACACAGGATTGCACTGAGCCATGGATGCTTTTGCATCACCAAAGCACCCTTAATAGCCCACACCAAGCACACAAGATAGGGAGAAAGAAATAAACAAGCGTGTCTAGGGCTAGCAAACCCTAGCATGCAACATATTGATTGTGCCTGCTTCCGTTAACCCTTCCATTGCTCTCAACTCAAGTTAGAGCACATTTTTTATATTTCTTAATTGTGATCTTAATAGGATTTAAATGTATTAGATATTTTAATAAATTATTTTCATATAATATAAAATTAATAAATATCTTAATTTACATGTATGAACAATGTGATACAAATTAAAATATATGCATTACCATATATTAATGTGGGAAAAAATTATAGCAAAAACTTGAAAAAAAATTATTCAATATATGATAAAAAATAAATGAACATAAGGATTAAAATACCTTTATCCTATCTTTTATTTCGTTCTCTTTTAGTGCTTAAATTTTATCATGTCTCTAGGGTTTAAATTTTATCATGTATATGTATATAGTTTCTAATCTTATATGTTTAATTTTAATGTACACAAAAATTATAAATTAGTCCAAATTCATGTTGTACATTTATCTTATTTTACTATGTCTAAATGATGTATTTTAATGTGTCTAAATGATGCATTGACATATCTACATGTGCAAGAACATAGAATTAATGTAGGGAAAAAATTATAGTAAAAACTTTAAAAAATATATTTAATATATTATAAAAAATAAATAAACATAAGGATTAAAATCCCTTTATCCTATCTCCTATTTCCTTCTCTTTTAGTGCTTAATTCTTATCATGTCTCTAGGGTTTGAATTTTATCATGTACATATATATAGTTTCTAATCTTATATGTTAAATTTCAATGTACAAAAAAATTATAAATTAGTCCAAATTCATGTTGTTCATTTATCTTTAATAAATTGTACATTATTTAATGATCTCTTCAACAAGTATCAATTTATTTTAAAATTTTAAAATTTAGTGCATGATGCTTTGTTATGTAATTTGTTTGTTGATATTTTTCTTCTAATTGTTTAATATGTAGTGGCCCAATGGAGCGAATACCATCACTTGATGAGTTTTTGATAGATGACCTTTTGCATAACCCTGAGCCCTCAACCTCAAAACCCCCCACCTCAATACTCTCCACCTCAAAGCCCCCACCTCAAAACCCCCCACTTCATAACCCCCCCGCATCCTAACCCCCCCTCCACTTGATGAGGCTCAATTGTGAGTAGACATTAATGCAAATATAAACATTATTCAAGAAAAAATAATTCAATAAAATATGAGCCTCATATGCCCCCCACCTAGCATGGTTTTCATCTTCGATGCAAATTGTTGTTGATTTAGTTTTATCTATTGATGCATATTTAGATAGTTTTTATCATTGAAGGGAGGAGAGGAGGCAATTTTATGCAGATGGAATCTCTTATATAGAGATCCTTGATCTCCATACAAATAAACAAACATTAGCCCCATTTTCATTGACCTTGCAACCAATAAACCAATACCTACAAACAAAAAATGAATTTCAATTGGATGGTGTAGGTATCCTTAGATTGGAACACATTTTTGGGAGCGATCATGGATGGTCTTTGATCATCCACCACACTCTAATTATGAGGTGCCCCTATATTTTTTTTAGGAAATTATGGGTAGAGTTTGAGATGGGTTTAAAACCCAATTAAATTTTGATATGATATCATTCCAGGGAGTTGTTGGTGACATGCCACATCATAGAGTAGGAGCACGTATCAATCCTTATCGACCTACAATGATTCCACCCATTGTTTCTCCTCCATCTCGTTGTATTCCTCCATGATTTCAACATCAGGTAGTGGTTTCAACATTAGCAACATTGAATTTTCTCTCAGAAGATCTCACTGATCAAGCTACCCACATGGTAACTAAATTCAATGGTAGAGAGCATGGAGGAGATGGATTAGTTGGTCCTAGTATCTCCCATGTGTCGATGTCACATTTTTATCAAAGTTACAATAATCCATGTTATGACTCTACTCAAACATCCACTTCAAACACACCTACATTAGAGGTGGGATCATATGTGGATTTATTATGTTCTGCTAATCATCCTACATATTAGATACATATTGTCACATGTTAATTTATTTGAAATATGTAACATGTACATGTATCAAATTTATTTTTAATAACATGAATTTATATATATATATATATATATTAATTTGAAGTGTTTGGTGTATATGAGTGACTTTAGGACATCATCTCAATTAGATCATCTTTGTTTTATGTTGGTATTTGTACAAGGTGACACACCTTATGCTCATGTAAACCAATATATATTGACCCTAAAACTACATATGTATTTATAGTTTTAATTTAAAGTTGCATCAATTAATTTCTTATTTATATATTTTAATTTGCATCCATATAATTGAATTCAATTGTACATGTGTGAAAAAATATTGTAGTTGTAAGGAGGTCATGTGATATCTATGACCAAATAACCACAAGGTGTGGTGAGTGCTCCATCATTAGTTGTCATGCTAACATAAGAGGATGGATTAAGGGGAGATACACATGATCCTTGACTCTAAGTCATGTGATAAATTTATCTATACTTAGAAGATGAATTAAGAGGTGGGAAAGAGGATGACTTAAGGATAGTTAAGATAATGAATTAAGGGGATGCAAGAGAATGGATTTAGGGTAGTTAAGAGGATGAATTAAATGGGTCCTAAGAGGATGGATTAAGGGGGTGATGGGAAAACCATTGATGTCACTTCTTTCCTCATTTAATATTTTAATTATCGAACTAGGTGTCTTAGAGCTATATATGATAAGGATGTCTCCATAGATTGGGAGGGGTTTTGTGTTGGGAATAGGATGCCATTTAATTGAAATCCTAAACATATTTCATGCGTCTCCTAAGTTCTTGGAAAGTATTCCTCAACACTAGGATTAGAAAGAGATTAAATTCGAATGAAATGAACATGTAAATGAAGATTTGTGATTATTCATAAATGATAGGAACATGTGGGGACTTCCAAGAAGATCTCCTACAAAATAGGAGCACATGGGGCACCCACATGGAAGGTGGAACCTGCCTTGCTTTAGTTAACTGTTTGGAGGATTGATAACACTTCAATAATGCATGTTTAGATCCTACAATTTAGGGATTGATATTTACATGAGTGGAGTTTAGTTTAGTTTAGTTTAGTTTAGTTTAGTTTAGTATCAATTCATTTCAGTTTAGTTCAGTTATGGTTCAAAAATCTTCAGTTGAATGCTAGTTGACTTGAGTTGCATTACTAATTACTTTAGTTGCATGGCAGATAACAAGTGGATACATTTATTTAAGTGGGGATGATCAATCATGCATAATGTTTGCATGAATTGGCAGAGAGATATGTTTTAGTTAACTAAGATTGACTTGGACCCACCTTGGGCACCCAAGTTTTAATCTTTGAGTTAACACCTTTTTCATGAGAAGATATTTACAGGGCTCAATTCAAGTGGGCCCATTCTGGGTACAACTTTGAGGTGATGCTTGCAAGATATTTTCTTGACCAATGTTCAGTCAAGGGTTTAGTCTAGGGCACGTAAATTGAGGAAGACTTTTGTTTGAAGTTAGATCACAAGGTGGAACTCTACTTGCACAATCTAGGCATATTTTTTTATGAGGAGCTTTATGCTCTTGTTTTTTACAACTATTAGGAGTTTACAATGCTTATTAATTGTCTATTAATTGCAGCAAGTGTATCAGATCTTGTATGTAGGTTAGCAGGTTGAGTTTGTGCATGTGTGAGAGTTTGAAGCATGGAATGGATGTGTGGATTCATGCTTGGTCACATGGAATGCATGGATAGATTGTGCCGCAAAAAGTGCATGAGAGTTTATTGCAGGTTGTGAAGAAGGATTGTTGAAGGCAAGGAAGCATATCAATCAAGGATTGATACAATATTATTGTAATTTTATTCTAAGGTTAAATAATACAAGTACTATTGATTTTGGTGGAGTTTCTCCACGTATATGTTGTGTCACTTCTATCTTCTTGTCTCATTCTTCTACAATCTTTTGTCTCTTTCTAAAATTGGTAAAATTGATCTAAACAGATTAATAAAACACAAATAATTATATCAAAGAACACTTAATTAAATCTACAGTTTCATAGTTTTACAAGTTTTAAGCTACATAATTACCTTCATTTTTAACATTTGGTATCAGAGCTAGAGGTTGGGTAGAGTTTGAGACACCTTCCTCTTAAAATTTTGAATGTTTTTTGGCTCTAGTGGGAGATTTTACTATTGTGTTATTACAGATTTGTAAAAGAAGTGTGTTTTATCTTCTTGGATTAGAGATTATGGTTTACTTGACTTTTTGGGAGCTATGTCATTTACAGCGGATTCTTTGATTGTGTTGAGGCCATGGATGGTATTCATTTAGAAGATGGTTATCATGATGTCGTGGATAGCTTGGTTACATGTTCCAGTGGGAGCTTTTGACAGTGATGGTTTTATTTTTATCTTGTTTCCATGTATGGGTCAATATAATAGTTCAGTGGGAGCTTTGGTAGGATATCATTATCTTCATGTAATTTGAAGAGTTTTTAACATCTTGTTTCATGGAGGACCCTTAGAGTCTTTTGGTAAAGGTAAGTTATTGTTCTTCCTTTGGAGGATGTATTATGTATGGTCGAGTATTAATCATTTTCTTGGAGCTTCATGATTATGCAAGTTGCATTTGAAGTTGGCATGGATTGATTGGTGGGTGCTCATGGATACTAGAGAGACTTGGGTTAGGCTGGATATTTCTTGTGTTAAGAGATATGTGTTGGAATGGTTACTTGTTATAAAAAAAATTCAATAGTAAAGACCGAGGATCCTACACCTAGAAATGCATGTGAGTCCATCATAGACCTGATGAGAAGGTTGTCTTTATTGAAAGCCTATATTGCTTGGTGTTGTATGCATAGGACAATCTTGTATCCCATTCTTGGTCTAATCAGCAGGTAAATAATTTAAGAGGTGTTTCCCACCTAATTATTAGATGCATTTTTTATATGTATCTTGTCTTCTCTTATGCATTATTCTTGAAAATTGAGTTTTGAGGGATTGTTGAGAAGTAGATGCATGATTTTATGTATTTCCATTGTTCTTGCAATCTTGAACTTGAGTTAGTTCTGAGTATTTGGGTAGGAGAGGTACAAGAGATAGTTAGTGGATTTGGGAGGTACGACAGATAGTTAGTGGCTTTGGGCATATTCCCTTTTGTTGTGGGAATGTTTGGCTAAGTTTGATCTACTTTCTGTGAGAGTTTTACATCTAAGTTCTACCATGTTTCATTATAAGTTGAATGGTTAGATGTTGATATCCTTTCAGTTTGGGAGTGTTGAAGGAGATCTTACTTTACACAGTTTGGCACATGTTAGTGTGGTATAAGAACATGGTTTGATTTTTAGGTTCTCTCTTTGTGGGAATATTGTCTTCTTCTTGAAGGTTCTTATGTTATGAGAGATGTATTTTGCATATCATTATATGCTTCTTTGACACTATGATAGAGGAGATAGCCACATCCTCTATGTGAAGTGCTATAGGAGGACTTGTTAATGTTGTGATTTTTTTTTCAAATTTGAAATTACCTGTGTAGTGGGAGTTCTAGAAGGTATATGTGTTTTTTATGAGAGGGGCACCTCTCTTGAACTAGTTACACTTTACTACAGTGAGTTACTTCAGAGGTTTTTTATTGCATGTCTATGTGTGTTATTACCTTGAAGTCTTATTTTGTAGGATGGTGGATATAGAAGGACTTGTTTGTAGATTTGGATTGTTATGTTGATAGCATGAAGTTGTACCTATGATAGTTTGGTTATAGAGACTTGAGAAATGTATTGATTGAGAAAGTTGACACTTTGATCAATGTTGCAGATAAGTTGTCTTGGTGCACGAAGGCCATTGGTCTTGAGTCTTGTACTTGATTTATAATAATGATTCCTTGTTTAGAATAATTGCAATGTTTAACTTCAAGTGGGAGAATTTTGGGAATACGATGACATTTAATTGGAATCCTAAACATATTTCATGTATCTCTTAAGTCCTTGGTAAATATTCCCCAACACTAGGATTAGAAAGAGATTAAATTCGAATGAAATGAGCATGTAAATTGACATTTATGATTATTCCTAAATGATATGAAAATGTGGGGATGTCCAAGAAGAGCTCCTACAAAATAGGAGGACATGGGGTGCCCACATGGAAGGTGGAACCCACCTTGCTTCAGTTAACTATTTGGAGGATTGATAAAACTTCAGTAATGCATGTTTAGATCCTATAAATTAGGGATTGATATTTTCATGAGTAGAGTTTAGGTTGAGTGCCGGTTTATTTTAGTTTAGTTATGGTTTAGTTATCTTTAATTACATGTAGTTAGTTGTAGTTGAATGCTAGTTGACTTCCCAGGTTGCATGACTAATGACTATTGTGCATGATAGATAATGAAGTATACATTTATTTAAGTGGGGATGATCAATCATGCATAATGTTTGCATGAATTGGTGGAGAGATATGTTTCAGTTAACCAAGACTGACTTGGAACCACCTTGGGCACCCAAGTTGGCATCTTTGAGTTAACACCTTTTGCATGAGAAGATATATACAAGGCTCGATTAAGTGGGCCAATTCTTGGGCCCCAACTTTGAGGTGATGCTTGCAAGATATTTTCTTGACCAACATTGAGTTAAGTGTTTAGTTTGGGGTGCCTAAATTGAGGAAGACTTTGGTTTGAACTCAGATCACAAGGTGGAACTCTACTTGCACAATCTAGGTGTGGTTTTTTGTGAGGAGATTTATGCTTTTATTTTATACAACTCTTAGGAGTCTACAATGCTCATTAATTATCTATTAATTGCATCAAGTGCATTAGATCTTGTATGCAGGTTAGCAGGTTGAACTTGTACATGTGTGAGGGTTTGAACCATGGCATGGGATGTGTGGATTCATTCTTGGTCACATGCAATGCATGGATATCTTGTGTTTTCAAAAGTGCATGAGAGTTTATTGCAGGTTGTGAAGAAGGATTGTTGAAGGAAAAGAAGTATATCAATTAAGGATTGATACAATATTATTGTAATCTTATTCTAAAGTTAAATAATACAAGCACTATTTGATTTTGGTGGATTTTTTTCCTGAAAGGGTTTCTCCACGTATATGTTGTGTCACTTCTATCTTCTTCTCTCATTCTTCTACAATATTTTGACTCTTTCTACAATTGGTAAAATTGATCTAAACAAATTAATCATACACAAATAATTGTATTAAAGAACACTTAATTAAATCTACAGTCTCATAGTTTTACAAGTTTTAAGCTACATAATTACCTTCGTTTTCAACATTTTGCATTGTAAATAGTGACTTTTGATTTTGGTCACACTCCTTCAAGAGCTTTCACGAGCTCTTAGGAGTGGAACTCAACAACTAGTTTCTAAAGACTTAATTCCATGTTATTCCTTAACTAATGCTTATTAAAACTTAAGTAACTTAGTTCAGACTCAACCTAACTTAATTGTAATTGATTCATGGAAGAATTAAAATGTAACTAAATTTACAATTAATCTAAAATTCAAAATTCAAAATTTATTTTTATTTTGCTTAAAAGAAAGTCTATTTTATGCTTATAAGAAAGTAAATATTAATCTAGAAAATAACAACACTAAGTTCCATGAATGAATTCCAAATAAGTGTCGATTTTATCTTCCTGTCAGTCATCATCATTAATTCTACCAAAACCATTATGCATATGAAAATAGTTACTAAATCTAATTCCTATGAACAACACTCAGATTTAAAGTAAACAAATAAATATTAATCTACAGTGAAGCATAATAAATTATCTTGGTAACACAATGAACTAGTCCAAAAAATATGAATAGATGCAGTTACTAACAGTGATTAAACATATATCGAGATTCTTAACTTTTCACTTGATATAAATTGAACAAAAATTAATTGAATCAAAAGAATAAAACACAAGATCACCTCCTTTAGTTGAGTGGTCCCTACTCTTCCTCTGGTGGGACCCTTAACACAAAGATTCAGATTAAATTCTTATTTGCATTCAAATTGGTCTAAATAGGGAAATGGAACAAAAGTGCATAGTATAGTCATTACAATATCAGGCAAAAAATTATCTAACTCCTAGACTATCCCTAAAGATGGATACTTATAGGAATATCCCTTATTTGAATTCAAAATCATGGTGCTATCCACCAAGATACAAAAAAAAAATATATATATAACTAGAACATAACTAAAAATGTTAGAGAGAATTCTACCACATAATAGCTGAACAAGAAGTTTCCAAACTGATTAGAGAAGTTGATTTGAAATTATGATGAATTAGTAACCAACTGGAGCAATCAAGAGTGTGACAGATTCCAAGTTGTTAAATAGAGATTTTAACAAATCCACCTCATGAAGTAAGCATTAAATCACTTGAATGGAATCCTGAGAATAGGATGTTAATGTGACAACAAAGATTTCATATTGAATAGTATTCCATCATTAACATCATTAAAAGCAACACATTCAATGCAAAATATTATTTCTAACAAATCCCTAATTAGTTAAATATAAAGAAAAAAAAGCAAACATAAAAGCATATATTCTACCTCCAACATTGTTAATTAACAGTATAATAAAGTTTTTGTGAGCAAAAAATGAAAATTTAAAGTATCATTTAAAGCACTCACCATTCTCTCCCTCTTTCTATCAACCATGTCCTCATGGTTGAGGATCTAGAAAATTTATGTTTCTTTTCACTATCTAAGTAACCATATCAACACATTAGCACATTCCAACATATATTGTATGAAAGTCCTAGAATGAGCATACCCATTCAGTTGTTCAATTTATTTCATTTAATCCCTCAAACTTTCCCCTATAAATTGTGGTGGTGCATCTAATGTAGGTGTGGGAATTATGATTAAGGGTGGTCTGAATCTCATTCCAATCTAATTGGCTTGCTGCTCTTTTATGATATCTATCAAAGTTCTTACTCTAGTGAGACTCCAGGTAATATTTCATGGATAGATGGGTTCCCTTCTTCTCAATGGCACTGGGATGTTGTGAAACCTCTCTCCTACTCCAGACAAAGCTTTGTATGGAAAATGATCTTGTAAATCGTTGAAAACATGAATGCTTTTAGATATATTCCACCTATAAATTAGTGTTATTTTCTGCAATAGTGCAAAATATCTTAATGCGGCTCTGAAAGTTATTGCCCAGGGGGTTTCATCTCTCATAGGGAGACCTAATTTCATCTATGCATCTCTATACCGAGCTATTTGATTTTCCCATTCAACTTGATTTTGTAGCATTGATACAAAAGACCTTATTTGTAATTATCCTATGAAAACATTCAAAAATGACCGAGGAAAATGGCTAGGAAGAAAACTATGTTGAAAATATTCACACATTTGATTTTGAACAGTCGGATGACTATTGTAAAAGTCTTCTAGAAAATCACTATCATCATCATAATTAGTTTTTCTCTTCAGAACCATTTGATTGATTTTCCATTGAAGAAATATTTCCCTCAAAAATAATGTATATAAACCTGATGGTTTTCTCATAGACATCATTGCAGAGAACAATTTTGCAACTTACTCAAACCTTTCATTTTCTTCATTTCTTTCTTTCTCTAGCTGTTGAACTTGATTCTTGAATTGATAATTTTCTTGTTTACGTTTCATTGTTGTTAGAGAAATGTATCTTCTTGGAACAAGTGTTGAAGTAGGCATGTTGGAAGAATGAAGAAGAACATATTATTATACAACTTTTGTGTTTTCATTGATGTCACCATGTTATATGAGTTGCAATT
>VDFB02284186.1:0-10093 GCA_007258455.2 Sequoia sempervirens | reverse complement strand
AAAACAAAATCCATAGCTTGGGTGCCCACCTCCATATTTCCTATTTTTTAGGAGCTTCAAGTTGACACAGGATTGCACTGAGCCATGGATGCTTTTGCATCACCAAAGCACCCTTAATAGCCCACACCAAGCACACAAGATAGGGAGAAAGAAATAAACAAGCGTGTCTAGGGCTAGCAAACCCTAGCATGCAACATATTGATTGTGCCTGCTTCCGTTAACCCTTCCATTGCTCTCAACTCAAGTTAGAGCACATTTTTTATATTTCTTAATTGTGATCTTAATAGGATTTAAATGTATTAGATATTTTAATAAATTATTTTCATATAATATAAAATTAATAAATATCTTAATTTACATGTATGAACAATGTGATACAAATTAAAATATATGCATTACCATATCTACGTGCAAGAACATAGAATTAATGTGGGGAAAAATTATAGCAAAAACTTTAAAAAAAATCATTCAATATATGATAAAAAATAAATGAACTTAAGGATTAAAATACCTTTATCCTATCTTTTATTTCGTTCTCTTTTAGTGCTTAAATTTTATCATGTCTCTAGGGTTTTAATTTTATCATGTATATGTATATAGTTTCTAATCTTATATGTTTAATTTTAATGTACACAAAAATTATAAATTAGTCCAAATTCATGTTGTACATTTATCTTATTTTACTATGTCTAAATGATGTATTTTAAATGTGTGTTTGATGTATTTTAATGTGTCTAAATGATGCATTGACATATCTACGTGTGCAAGAACATAGAATTAATGCGGGGAAAAAATTATAGTAAAAACTTAAAAAAATATATTTAATATATTATAAAAAATAAATAAACATAAGGATTAAAATCCCTTTATCCTATCTCCTATTTCCTTCTCTTTCAGTGCTTAATTCTTATCATGTCTCTAGGGTTTGAATTTTATCATGTATATATATATAGTTTCTAATCTTATATGTTAAATTTCAATGTACAAAAAAATTATAAATTAGTCCAAATTCATGTTGTACATTTATCTTTGATAAATTGTACATTATTTAATGATCTCTTCAACAAGTATCAATTTATTTTAAATATTTTATTTAAAAATTTAGTGCATGATGCTTTGTTATGTAATTTGTTTGTTGATATTTTTCTTCTAATTGTTTAATATGCAGTGGCCCAATGGAGCGAATACCATCACTTGATGAGTTTTTGATAGATGAACTTTTGCATAACCCTGAGCCCTCAACCTCAAAACCCCCCACCTCAATACTCTCCAACTCAAAGCACCCACCTCAAAACCCCCCACTTCATAACCCCCCACATCCTAACCCCCCCTCCACTTGATGAGGCTCAATTGTGAGTAGACATTAATGCAAATATAAACATTATTCAAGAAAAAATAATTCAATAAAATATGAGCCTCATATGCCCCCCACCTAGCATGGTTTTCATCTTCGATGCAAATTGTTGTTGATTTAGTTTTATCTATTGATGCATATTTAGATAGTTTTTATCATTGAAGGGAGGAGAGGAGGCAATTTTATGCAGATGGAATCTCTTATATAGAGATCCTTGATCTCCATACAAATAAACAAACATTAGCCCCATTTTCATTGACCTTGCAACCAATAAACCAATACCTACAAACAAAAAATGAATTTCAATTGGATGGTGTAGGTATCCTTAGATTGGAACACATTTTTGGGAGCGATCATGGATGGTCTTTGATCATCCACCACACTCTAATTATGAGGTGCCCCTATATTTTTTTTAGGAAATTATGGGTAGAGTTTGAGATGGGTTTAAAACCCAATTAAATTTTGATATGATATCATTCCAGGGAGTTGTTGGTGACATGCCACATCATAGAGTAGGAGCACGTATCAATCCTTATCGACCTACAATGATTCCACCCATTGTTTCTCCTCCATCTCGTTGTATTCCTCCATGATTTCAACATCAGGTAGTGGTTTCAACATTAGCAACATTGAATTTTCTCTCAGAAGATCTCACTGATCAAGCTACCCACATGGTAACTAAATTCAATGGTAGAGAGCATGGAGGAGATGGATTAGTTGGTCCTAGTATCTCCCATGTGTCGATGTCACATTTTTATCAAAGTTACAATAATCCATGTTATGACTCTACTCAAACATCCACTTCAAACACACCTACATTAGAGGTGGGATCATATGTGGATTTATTATGTTCTGCTAATCATCCTACATATTAGATACATATTGTCACATGTTAATTTATTTGAAATATGTAACATGTACATGTATCAAATTTATTTTTAATAACATGAATTTATATATATATATATATATATTAATTTGAAGTGTTTGGTGTATATGAGTGACTTTAGGACATCATCTCAATTAGATCATCTTTGTTTTATGTTGGTATTTGTACAAGGTGACACACCTTATGCTCATGTAAACCAATATATATTGACCCTAAAACTACATATGTATTTATAGTTTTAATTTAAAGTTGCATCAATTAATTTCTTATTTATATATTTTAATTTGCATCCATATAATTGAATTCAATTGTACATGTGTGAAAAAATATTGTAGTTGTAAGGAGGTCATGTGATATCTATGACCAAATAACCACAAGGTGTGGTGAGTGCTCCATCATTAGTTGTCATGCTAACATAAGAGGATGGATTAAGGGGAGATACACATGATCCTTGACTCTAAGTCATGTGATAAATTTATCTATACTTAGAAGATGAATTAAGAGGTGGGAAAGAGGATGACTTAAGGATAGTTAAGATAATGAATTAAGGGGATGCAAGAGAATGGATTTAGGGTAGTTAAGAGGATGAATTAAATGGGTCCTAAGAGGATGGATTAAGGGGGTGATGGGAAAACCATTGATGTCACTTCTTTCCTCATTTAATATTTTAATTATCGAACTAGGTGTCTTAGAGCTATATATGATAAGGATGTCTCCATAGATTGGGAGGGGTTTTGTGTTGGGAATAGGATGCCATTTAATTGAAATCCTAAACATATTTCATGCGTCTCCTAAGTTCTTGGAAAGTATTCCTCAACACTAGGATTAGAAAGAGATTAAATTCGAATGAAATGAACATGTAAATGAAGATTTGTGATTATTCATAAATGATAGGAACATGTGGGGACTTCCAAGAAGATCTCCTACAAAATAGGAGCACATGGGGCACCCACATGGAAGGTGGAACCTGCCTTGCTTTAGTTAACTGTTTGGAGGATTGATAACACTTCAATAATGCATGTTTAGATCCTACAATTTAGGGATTGATATTTACATGAGTGGAGTTTAGTTTAGTTTAGTTTAGTTTAGTTTAGTTTAGTATCAATTCATTTCAGTTTAGTTCAGTTATGGTTCAAAAATCTTCAGTTGAATGCTAGTTGACTTGAGTTGCATTACTAATTACTTTAGTTGCATGGCAGATAACAAGTGGATACATTTATTTAAGTGGGGATGATCAATCATGCATAATGTTTGCATGAATTGGCAGAGAGATATGTTTTAGTTAACTAAGATTGACTTGGACCCACCTTGGGCACCCAAGTTTTAATCTTTGAGTTAACACCTTTTTCATGAGAAGATATTTACAAGGCTCTGGGCCCATTCTTGGGTGCCAACTTTGAGGTGATGCTTGCAAGATATTTTCTTGACCAATGTTCAAGTAAGTGTTTAGTTTAGGGTACGTAAATTGAGGAAGACTTTGGTTTGAAGTTAGATCACAAGGTGGAACTCTACTTGCACAATCTAGGCATATTTTTTTATGAGGAGCTTTATGCTCTTTTTTTTACAACTATTAGGAGTTTACAATGCTTATTAATTGTCTATTAATTGCAGCAAGTGTATCAGATCTTGTATGCAGGTTAGCAGGTTGAGCTTGTGCATGTGAGGGTTTGAAGCATGGAATGGGATGTGTGGATTCATGCTTGGTCACATGGAATGCATGGATAGCTTGTGCTACAAAAAGTGCATGAGAGTTTATTGCAGGTTGTGAAGAAGGATTGTTGAAGGCAAGGAAGCATATCAATCAAGGATTGATACAATATTATTGTAATTTTATTCTAAGGTTAAATAATACAAGTACTATTGATTTTGGTGGAGTTTCTCCACGTATATGTTGTGTCACTTCTATCTTCTTGTCTCATTCTTCTACAATCTTTTGTCTCTTTCTAAAATTGGTAAAATTGATCTAAACAGATTAATAAAACACAAATAATTATATCAAAGAACACTTAATTAAATCTACAGTTTCATAGTTTTACAAGTTTTAAGCTACATAATTACCTTCATTTTTAACATTTGGTATCAGAGCTAGAGGTTGGGTAGAGTTTGAGACACCTTCCTCTTAAAATTTTGAATGTTTTTTGGCTCTAGTGGGAGATTTTACTATTGTGTTATTACAGATTTGTAAAAGAAGTGTGTTTTATCTTCTTGGATTAGAGATTATGGTTTACTTGACTTTTTGGGAGCTATGTCATTTACAGCGGATTCTTTGATTGTGTTGAGGCCATGGATGGTATTCATTTAGAAGATGGTTATCATGATGTCGTGGATAGCTTGGTTACATGTTCCAGTGGGAGCTTTTGACAGTGATGGTTTTATTTTTATCTTGTTTCCATGTATGGGTCAATATAATAGTTCAGTGGGAGCTTTGGTAGGATATCATTATCTTCATGTAATTTGAAGAGTTTTTAACATCTTGTTTCATGGAGGACCCTTAGAGTCTTTGGTAAAGGTGTTATTGTTCTTCCTTTGGAGAGGATGTAGTTCTTATGGTTTTGAGTATTAATCATTTTCTTGGAGCTTCATGATTATGCAGGTTGCATTTGAAGTTGGCATGGATTGATTGGTGGGTGCTCATGGATACTAGAGAGACTTGGGTTAGGCTAGATATTTCTTATGTTAAGAGATATGTGTTGGAATGGTTACTTGTTATAAAAAAAAATTCAACAGTAAAGACTGAGGAGCCTACACCTAGAAATGGATGTGAGTCCATCATAGACCTAATGAGAAGGTTGTCTTTATTGAAAGCCTATATTGCTTGGTGTTGTATGCATAGGACAATCTTGTATCCCACTCTTGGTCTACTCGGCAGGTAAATGATTTAAGAGGTGTTTCCTGCCTAATTATTAGATGCATTATTTATATGTATCTTGTCTTCTCTTATGCATTATTCTTGAAAATTGAGTTTTGAGGGATTGTTGAGAAGTAGATGCATGATTTTATGTATTTCCATTGTTCTCTTGCAATCTTGAACTTGAGTTAGTTCTGAGATTTGGGTAGGAGAGGTACGAGAGATAGTTAGTGGATTTGGGCATATTCCCTTTTGTTGTGGTAATGTTTGGATCTAAGTTCCCACCATGTTTCATTATGTTGAATGGTTAGATGTTTATATACTTTCAGTTGTATGTTGAAGGAGATCTTACTTTGCTACACCCAAGTACAGTAGCATGTGGTATAAGAACAAGATTTGATTTGTAGGTTCTCTCTTTGTGGGAATATTGTCTTCTTCTTGAAGGTTCTTATGTTATGAGAGATGTATTTTGCATATCATTATATGCTTCTTTGACACTATGATAGAGGAGTTAGCCACATCATCTATGTGAAGTGTTATAGGAGGACTTGTTAATGTTGTGATCTTGTTTTCAGATTTGACATTACCTGTGCAATGGAAGTTCCAGAAGGTATATGTATTTTGTATGAGAGGGGCACCTCTCTTTGGACTGCTACACTTCTTACTACGCTGGAGTTACTCTTACAGGTTTTTATTGCAAGGCCCATGTGCATATTACTCTGAAGTCTTCTATTCTTTGTAGGATGGTGGATATACAGCGACTTGTTTGTAGATTTGGATTGTTATGTTGATAGCATGAAGTTCTACCTATGATAGTTTGGTTATAGAGACTTGAGAAAGGTATTGATTGAGAAAGTTGACACTTTGATCAATGTTGCAGATAATTTATCTTGGTGCACGAAGGCCATTGGTCTTGAGTCTTTTACTTGATTTATAATAATGATTCCTTGTTTAGAATAATTGTAATGTTTAATTTCAAGTGGGAGAATGTTGGGAATAATGTATGCCATTTAATTGCAATCCTAAACATATTCCATGTATTTCCTAAGTCCTTAGAAAGTGCTCCCCAACACTAGGATTAGAAAGAGATTAAATTTGAATGAAATGAACATGTAAATTGACATTTTTGATTATTCCTAAATGATAGGAACATGTGGGGATGTCCAAGAAGAGCTCCTACAAAATTGGAGCACATGTGGTGCCCACATGGAAGGTGGAACCCACCTTGCTTCAATTAACTATTTGGAGGATTGAGAAAACTTCACAAGAATGCACAGTTTAGATCCTAGAAATTAGGGATCGACATTTTCATGAGTGGATTTCCGTACCAAGACTTTATTTCAGCTTAGTTATGGTTTAGTTATCTTTAGTTGCATGTTAGTTATTTTGATTTGCATGTAGCTAACTTCAGTTGACTTGAGTTGCATGGCTAATGACTTCAATTGCATGATAGATAATGGCTTATACATTTTATTTAAGTGGGGATGAACAATCCATGCATGTAATGCTTCCAGGTTTCGTTGAATTGGTGGAGAGATATGTTTCAGTTAACCAAGACTGACTTGGAACCACCTTGGGCACCCAAGTTGGCATCTTTGAGTTAACACCTTTTGCATGAGAAGATATATACAAGGCTCGTTAAGTGGGCCAATTCTTGGGCCCCAACTTTGAGGTGATGCTTGCAAGATATTTTCTTGACCAACATTGAGTTAAGTGTTCAGTTTGGGGTGCCTAAATTGAGGAAGACTTTGGTTTGAACTCAGATCACAAGGTGGAACTCTACTTGCACAATCTAGGTGTGGTTTTTTGTGAGGAGATTTATGCTCTTATTTTATACAACTCTTAGGAGTCTACAATGCTCATTAATTATCTATTAATTGCATCAAGTGCATTAGATCTTGTATGCAGGTTAGCAGGTTGAACTTGTACATGTGTGAGGGTTTGAACCATGGCATGGGATGTGTGGATTCATTCTTGGTCACATGCAATGCATGGATATCTTGTGTTTTCAAAAGTGCATGAGAGTTTATTGCAGGTTGTGAAGAAGGATTGTTGAAGGAAAAGAAGTATATCAATTAAGGATTGATACAATATTATTGTAATCTTATTCTAAAGTTAAATAATACAAGCACTATTTGATTTTGGTGGATTTTTTTCCTGAAAGGGTTTCTCCACGTATATGTTGTGTCACTTCTATCTTCTTCTCTCATTCTTCTACAATATTTTGACTCTTTCTACAATTGGTAAAATTGATCTAAACAAATTAATCATACACAAATAATTGTATTAAAGAACACTTAATTAAATCTACAGTCTCATAGTTTTACAAGTTTTAAGCTACATAATTACCTTCGTTTTCAACATTTTGCATTGTAAATAGTGACTTTTGATTTTGGTCACACTCCTTCAAGAGCTTTCACGAGCTCTTAGGAGTGGAACTCAACAACTAGTTTCTAAAGACTTAATTCCATGTTATTCCTTAACTAATGCTTATTAAAACTTAAGTAACTTAGTTCGGACTCAACCTAACTTAATTGTAATTGATTCATGGAAGAATTAAAATGTAACTAAATTTACAATTAATCTAAAATTCAAAATTCAAAATTTATTTTTATTTTGCTTAAAAGAAAGTCTATTTTATGCTTATAAGAAAGTAAATATTAATCTAGAAAATAACAACACTAAGTTCCATGAATGAATTCCAAATAAGTGTCGATTTTATCTTCCTGTCAGTCATCATCATTAATTCTACCAAAACCATTATGCATATGAAAATAGTTACTAAATCTAATTCCTATGAACAACACTCAGATTTAAAGTAAACAAATAAATATTAATCTACAGTGAAGCATAATAAATTATCTTGGTAACACAATGAACTAGTCCAAAAAATATGAATAGATGCAGTTACTAACAGTGATTAAACATATATCGAGATTCTTAACTTTTCACTTGATATAAATTGAACAAAAATTAATTGAATCAAAAGAATAAAACACAAGATCACCTCCTTTAGTTGAGTGGTCCCTACTCTTCCTCTGGTGGGACCCTTAACACAAAGATTCAGATTAAATTCTTATTTGCATTCAAATTGGTCTAAATAGGGAAATGGAACAAAAGTGCATAGTATAGTCATTACAATATCAGGCAAAAAATTATCTAACTCCTAGACTATCCCTAAAGATGGATACTTATAGGAATATCCCTTATTTGAATTCAAAATCATGGTGCTATCCACCAAGATACAAAAAAAAAATATATATATAACTAGAACATAACTAAAAATGTTAGAGAGAATTCTACCACATAATAGCTGAACAAGAAGTTTCCAAACTGATTAGAGAAGTTGATTTGAAATTATGATGAATTAGTAACCAACTGGAGCAATCAAGAGTGTGACAGATTCCAAGTTGTTAAATAGAGATTTTAACAAATCCACCTCATGAAGTAAGCATTAAATCACTTGAATGGAATCCTGAGAATAGGATGTTAATGTGACAACAAAGATTTCATATTGAATAGTATTCCATCATTAACATCATTAAAAGCAACACATTCAATGCAAAATATTATTTCTAACAAATCCCTAATTAGTTAAATATAAAGAAAAAAAAGCAAACATAAAAGCATATATTCTACCTCCAACATTGTTAATTAACAGTATAATAAAGTTTTTGTGAGCAAAAAATGAAAATTTAAAGTATCATTTAAAGCACTCACCATTCTCTCCCTCTTTCTATCAACCATGTCCTCATGGTTGAGGATCTAGAAAATTTATGTTTCTTTTCACTATCTAAGTAACCATATCAACACATTAGCACATTCCAACATATATTGTATGAAAGTCCTAGAATGAGCATACCCATTCAGTTGTTCATTTAATCCCTCAAACTTTCCCCTATAAATTGTGGTGGTGCATCTAATGTAGGTGTGGGAATTATGATTAAGGGTGTTCTGAATCTCATTCCAATCTAATTGGCTTGCTGCTCTTTTATGATATCTATCAAAGTTCTTACTCTAGTGAGACTCCAGGTAATATTTCATGGATAGATGGGTTCCCTTCTTCTCAATGGCACTAGGATGTTGTGAAACCTCTCTCCTACTCCAGCCAAAGCTTTGTATGGAAGTTGATCTTATAAATCGTTGAAAACATGAATGCTTTTAGATATATTCCACCTATAAACTAGTGTTATTTTCTGCAATAGTGCAAAATATCTTAATGCGGCTCTGAAAGTTATTGACCAGGGGGTTTCATCTCTCATAGGGAGACCTAATTTCATCTATGCATCTCTATACCGAGCTATTTGATTTTCCCATTCAACTTGATTTTGTAGCATTGATACAAAAGACCTTATTTGTAATTATCCTATGAAAACATTCAAAAATGACCGAGGAAAATGGCTAGGAAGAAAACTATGTTGAAAATATTCACACATTTGATTTTGAACAGTCGGATGACTATTGTAAAAGTCTTCTAGAAAATCACTATCATCATCATAATTAGTTTTTCTCTTCAGAACCATTTGATTGATTTTCCATTGAAGAAATATTTCCCTCAAAAATAATGTATATAAACCTGATGGTTTTCTCATAGACATCATTGCAGAGAACAATTTTGCAACTTACTTAAACCTTTCATTTTCTTCATTTCTTTCTTTCTCTAGCTGTTGAACTTGATTCTTGAATTGATAATTTTCTTGTTTACGTTTCATTGTTGTTAGAGAAATGTATCTTCTTGGAACAAGTGTTGAAGTAGGCATGTTGGAAGAATGAAGAAGAACATATTATTATACAACTTTTGTGTTTTCATTGATGTCACCATGTTATATGAGTTGCAATTGCAAGTTCAAGTTCTAGTTTGATCTAATATTCTAAACTGGTATTTGAACTAGTATGCAGTTACTATCCTCTGGTATTTTGGTATGCAATCCTCTACTAATGATTATTGTTTCTTGCAACTTTGGGAAATGGTTTTTGGATGTCAGAAGGTTGTATGTGTAGA
>VDFB02284185.1:0-11564 GCA_007258455.2 Sequoia sempervirens | reverse complement strand
AAAGTTAATCTAAATTAAAAAGTTAATCTAAAATTAAAAGCTAATCTAAATTAAAAACCAATCTAATCTAAATCAATTTTACATGAAATTAAATCTACATTCTAAATTAAGTCTAAATTAGAAATAAAATTTAATTTAAAAAAGATAAATCCAAATTAGAAAATAAAATAAAAGCTAAATCTACATTAAAAACTAAAAGCTAAGTTAAAAGAAAAAGCTAAATCTAATTTAAAATTAAAAGTTAAATCTACATTAAAAGTTAAAACTAAAATCTAATTTAAATGTTAAAAACCAAAAATCTAATTTAAAAAATTCAAAACTAATTTAAATGTTAAGACTAAAATCTAATTTTAAAAAGTTAAAACTAAAATCTAATTTAAATGTCAAAACTAAAAATTGACACTCAAAATTCAATTGCAAGATATGCTCAAAATGGATTGCTCACTATTGTGACTGCAGATGTGATTGCAGAATTAAATGACATGATTGCAGGATAAGCTCAAAATGGTATGCACTAAAATTGCCAAAATTTGTAGGATATGTTTAGAAGGTGATTGTGGGATATGGATTGCTATGAAAATGTCATGATTGCAAGATATGGATTGTTGTGATTCTCTTGCAAACTTTTTATGGGAACCTTGAGATAAGGAGCACCAATAAATGCAAATCAAATGCATATTGATCAGATGATTGCCATAGTAAATCATATCAAATGCATTGAATATAATGTATTGAATATTATGTTGAAAATTGAAAAACTGATTTAATCTATCAAACCCCAAATCAAAATTTCATCATAACTCCAATGAAGCCTTTCCTAAATAAAAACACCTGCAAAATGAAAACTAAACTATGCCAAAAACTAAAGCAAATGCCTTCAAAAGAAAATCAACTCCATTGCTTTCCTATTTCACCATGATTCTTGATTTATGCATTTGATGCTCTCAAATTTTTATGAGCACAAGTGCAACAAGAAGCTATGATGAACAAAAAATAGGATTGATAATGTCTGAATGTGTATGCTTTTTGGTGAGAATAAGGGATTTTACAGATGTCCTCATGGGAAAGATCCAAATTTCAGGAAGAATGTGGGATAAATGATTGAAGTGGGAAAATGAATATTGCAATTAATTGAAATTAATTGAAATGAGAGAGATAATGGATGGATTTTATTATATAATGTAGGTTAAAAGCTTAGAATGAAGATGTATTTGTGAATTATTAAATAATTTAAATGTATTTATGTATGCAAATGGTTTGATGAAATATGAAATTGGATAAAGATTAAATGATTTAATGATTTGTGAATTTAGATTAATGATTTAATGATTTTAATGCATGGATAATTTAATGATTGTGCAAATGGAGCAATATGAAATGATTTATGGATAAATGGTTGATTATGCAAATGGTTAAATGATTATAATATTATTGAATGAATAAATGTTTATAATATGGATATGATTTAAATGAATGAATGAATGAATGAATGGAAGAAAGATATTAAATGAAATAATTAAACAAATAACAATATCCATTTAATTAATAGACAACAAATAGGATAATTATGAGGAAAAATTTTTGAGTGTCTACAGTCTTCTTATCTCCTTGCATGTTGAGATGGAGTAAATCAATTTTCAATTTTTCAATTTCCTCCATTACTTGAGACACATCAGGAGTGAGAGCTTTGTTTCTTTAGGTGCTTCTAGTCCTTACTCTAGTCCTAGAGTATTTTCTACATATTTCAATAATATCTTCCAAATAAAGCTTATTGGTGTCTCCTTTCACCATAAGATTCAAGGGCTCTCTAGACTCATCATCATTTCCTTTCAAAAAAATTGTCCTGTTAATCTCATTGTCCAACCCATTACCACACCTTTTATGCACAAACTGAAATCTATTTGCATAATCTTCTAGAATTTCATCTTCCATTTGTCTCATTCATAACAACTCCTCTTTCCTATCTCTTACTCAACAGTAATCTTGGTATTTATCCAAAAACTCTGTTTCCATTTCCTTCCAAGTTGAGATTGTCCCAACACCTAAACCCATGAACTAGTGTAAGGCTGATTCTTTCAAGGTAGAAGGAAATAATTTCAACTTATGGTTATCAGTTGTATAGTCATAGGTCTGACATAAAACCTTAAACTCAAAGAGAAATTGGTTAAGATCTTCCAAATTTTTTCCCCTAAAGGTAGGTAAAATGGAAGGTGACATATTTTTCATAGGAGGCTCATCATCCTGTTTGTTTAAATTAATAGGATAGGAAAAGGTCCTATTTGGTGGGGGATCATTCCCTGGTTGGTCACCCATTTCTTCTTCTTGAAAAATTTCCTGATCTTCTCCTTGATTTTCAATCTGGTGTTGTTGTACTTGTTGTTCTTGATCAAAATCAATGTTTCATGGAAGAAACCTTCCTAGATGGTCTCTAGCTCATCTCATCCACAATCTCAACTATCTTCCTTATCAACACTAAGGCTTCAAACTTTAATAGCCAGATCTTTTATTCCCCATCAAATACACCAAAAATGATGAGCAAGGCCATTGATGTCACTTCTTGCCTCATTTAATCTTTCAATTATCGAACCGAGTGTGTCATAGAGCTATATGCGATAAGGATGTGTCCACAGATTGTGGGGTTTTGCACTGTAATTAGTGACTTTTGATTTTGGTCAGACTCCTTCAAGAGCTTTTAGGAGCTCTCAGGAGTGGAACTAAACAACTAGTTTCTAAAGACACAATTCCATCTTATTCCTCAACTAACGCTTATTAAAACTTAAGTAACTTAGTTCAGACTCAACCTAACTTAATTGTGATTGATTCATGGAAGAATTAAAATGTAACTAAATTCACAATTAATCTAAAATTTAGAATTCAAATTCTATTTTTATTTTGCTTGAAAGAAAGTCTATTTTATGCTAACAAGAAAGTAAATATTAATGTAGAAAACAACAACACTAAGTTCCATGAATGAATTCCAAATAAGCGTAGGTTTTATCTTCCCATTAGTCATCATCATTAATTCTACCAAAACCATTATGCATCTAAAAATAGTTACTAAATCTAATTCCTATGAACAACACTCAAATTTAAAGTAAACAAGTAATATTAATCTATAGTGAAGCATAATAAACTATCTTGGTAACATAATGATCTAGTCCAAAAAATATGAATAGATGCAATTACTAACAGTGATTAACATAAATTGAAATTATTAACTTTTCACTTGATATAAACTAAACAAAAATTAACTGAATCAAAAGAATACAACACATGATCACCTCCTTCAGTTGAGCGGGCCCTGCTCTTCATCTAGTGGGACCTTTAACACTGATATTTGGATTAACTTCTTATTTGCATTCAAATTGGCCTAAATAGGGAAATGGAACAAAAGTGCATAGTACAACCATTACAATATCAAGAAAAAAATTATCTAACTCCTAGACTATCCCTAAAGATGGATATTTATAGGAATATCCATTATTTGAATTCAAAATCATGGCACTATCTACTAAGATACAAAATGACAAACTAAAACTAAAATAGAACTGCAAATGTTAGAGAGAATTTTGTCACACAATAACTGAACAAGAAGTTTCCAAACCGACTAGAGAAGTCAATTTGAAATTATGATGAATTAGTATCCAACTGAAGCGATCAGGAGCACGAAAGATTCCAAGTTGTTAAATAGATAGTTTAACAAATCCACCTCATGAAGTAAGCATTAAATCACCTGAGCGGAATCCTCAAGAATAGGATGCTAATGTGACAACAAATATTTCATATTGAATAGTTATTCCATCATTAACATCATTAAAAGTGACACATTCAATGCAAAATATTATTTCTAATATATTCCCTATTTTGTTAAATATAGAGAAAAACAAGCAAACAAAAAAGTGTATATTCTACGCCAACATTGTTAATTAACAGTATAATAAAGTTTTTTTGAGCACAAAATGAACATTTAAAGTATCATTTAGAGCACTCATCAGGGGATGCAAGAAGATGGATTCAGGATAGCTAAGAGGATGACTTAAGGGATCCTAAGAGGATGGATTAAGGGGAGTTAAGAGAATGAATTAATGGGATGCAAGAGTATGTATTTAGGGTAACTAAGAGGATGAATTAAGGGGTCCTAAGAGGATGGCTTAAGGGGAGTTAAGAGGACTTAAGGGGATGCAAGAGGATAAATTTAGGGTAGATAAGAGGATTAATTAAGGGGTATTAAGAGAATTGATTAAGGGGAGTTAAGAGAATGACTTAAGGGGACACAAGAGGATGGATTTAGGATATCTAAGAGGATTAGTTAAGGGGTACTACGAGCATGGCTTAAGGGGAGTTATGAAAATAATTAAGGGGATGCAAGAGGATGGATTTAGGGTAGCTAAGAGGATGAATTAAGGTGTTCTAAGAGGATTGATTAAGGGGGGATACAAGAGCCTTGACTCAAATTAAGTGTCATGTGAGAAAATTAGTTCTATAATTAGGAGATGGCTTAAAAGGGTACATAATCTAGGATAGCTTAAGGGGACCTAAGAGGATATGACTTAAGGGGATATGCAACCACTTCTAAATTTTTTATAAAATGAAAATGAATTAATTAGCTTTATGTTTTGACTATCAATTAAATATATAGAACTATATACTTGTATTTATTCAAATTTATTGTAACATCTGCATCCTCTATTTTTTTAATGCATCTATGATTATGGTAGATCTAGTAGCAAGGGAATGAATTGGATGCAAGAGGATGGATTTAGGGTAGCTAAGAGGATGAATTAAGGTGTTCTAAGAGGATTGATTAAGGGGGGATACAAGAGCCTTGACTCAAATTAAGTGTCATGTGAGAAAATTAGTTCTATAATTAGGAGATGGCTTAAAAGGGTACATAATCTAGGATAGCTTAAGGGGACCTAAGAGGATATGACTTAAGGGGATATGCAACCACTTCTAAATTTTTTATAAAATGAAAATGAATTAATTAGCTTTATGTTTTGACTATCAATTAAATATATAGAACTATATACTTGTATTTATTCAAATTTATTGTAACATCTGCATCCTCTATTTTTTTAATGCATCTATGATTATGGTAGATCTAGTAGCAAGGGAGCTGCAAAAATAATGGATGTAAATACAAATTAACCATACATTTTACAAGTCATAACTCCAAGTCATGTGAGGAAATTACAATTTACTAAAATTTAGCAAATTGGATCTTAGAAATACTTGTCCCGACCCTATTTTTATTGTTCATAATTTTATAATGTTTAATTAAATTAAGTTATAAACAAACAAAAAGGAAATAATTATATTTTAATTAGAGAATTCATTTTTTCAATTAATTGATAATGTTTATTATTTAGAATAATTAACTTAATTGCAATTAAATGAAAATACTTTGTTATTTAGGAAAATTATTTTACGTGCAAGTAAGTGAAATTTCGTTAATATTATTTAGAATAAATATTTAATTTGTGCATGAATAATATTTCTTTACTTGCTTATTAAGGTAAATATTTCTTTTGTAAATTACAAATGACAATTGCTCACTATTTACTTGGATAGTTATGTAGTTACAATTAAAATAGAATTCTTTATTATTATTAATTAAAGATAAATATCGTACATGAAAATAAATTTTATTTTTGATTTTAAAGATTAGGTTATGAAAATGGAAGGGAAAAACTTTAAAAAGGAAAATCATTACCGGAAACACAATTGTTCTTTTATATAATCTTCTTTTTATTTTCAAGATTAGGTTATGAAAATGGTGTAAGACCGTTTCACACGTGATTAATGCTAAACCTAATTTGTGATATGATTTTCTTAAATTGATGATTATATATATTGTGGATGATAAATAAGGTGATATTTTGGCAAAATCCTTGTAATTTCATTTTGACATTATGTTCTATTGTCACTACCATGTAGGTGTAATACACTAGTATACTATGGAATGCAAATTGAGATTTAAATGGCTTATTATATGGTTAAAGTTTAGAATATTCAGCTAATAGATTAATGTGATATACAATGTTACTTATGATCATGTCGGTAATGTGCAGGAAGGCAACAGTGTTAGCATGGGAAGGGAGGACCATCAAGAGAAAATCAAAAGACATCTTCTTGAGGATATAAATTTAATATGTTGATAGGTTAAGAGGTGAAGGTTGATATTAAAGGTATAATTTATTTTGGTTTGTGAGAATATTTAATTATATGGGTTAGGGGTTGGGAACCCTTACCCAAGTGTGAAACTCGGATGGATCTTTAAGTGGGTCTTTAAAGAGGGTTGTTGGTCAATTTACTTGGTTGGGATGCAAAAATAAACCCCCTAGGGTCTATACCTTAGTGGTAGGGGTCAAGTGGGCATGCAATAGGGTCCCAAGGACATGATTTGACTCTTGAAAAGTCACCATAATGAAGAGTGGCGAATTTTGAGGAGAGGATGGGAGGTGAAAAGATTTGGGGTTGTCCAAGTGCATGTTGCCTCTTTAATGAGAAAAGACTCTCATTGAAGAAGGGAGGTACACTCCACACCTCCCCATCCAAAAAGTTGCAAGTTGAAACTCCTATATAGTTGGAGAGGGAGGATGAGTAGGGTGTTACCCACTTCTCCTCTTGGAGAACTTGAGTGAAGATGGTAGAAAGAATGAGAAGAGGAGGGGAGTCCATCTCTTTGGGAGGAAAGTGATCATGATGGCTTGACTTGGAGAGGAAATATGGAATAAAAGAGAGTTCAATCCCTTCACCAATCCCTTCACCTAAAGAAAAGAGATAAGTTTTTCTATTTCCATTTCCCTTGTTATTGGTTGTAAGAAGGTGATATAGGGTATGAATCATGGTTGAAAATAGAAAGTAAAGAGACCATATGTATGAAATTTGTGCTATGTTAGTTTTATTCCTTGTAAGAATGAAAAAAAAAAATACTCCATGTATCATCATGGAGTTAAAATAATTCCTTGCTCGGGGGTATGGCTAGAGCCCATGAGGCTCCATGACGCCATTACGGTAGGGTGGAGAGCAAGCCTTACTTAGTTGTATGTCATGCATTATATTTTTTTAAATTAGTTGTGATGTGAAAGATAATAATGGTTGTAATCTGAAGGAAAATAGAGAAAGAGCAAGCCCTTATGACCTGGTTTGTTATTTATTTATTTTCCATATATTTTCTGAAAAGAAAAAGGGCAAGGCGGGGAGGGTGGGTTCTTCTTGGTATTGTAAGAAATATTGTGCATATCAAATTGTGTTTCTTTTAGTTGTTCAATCAAGTTCTTTATAGTAAAAGTAATTCTTGGGAGCCTTATTAGTCCAAGAAAGGTGATGTACTTTCCCATGGCAGATAAAGGTTCTTACTTGAGCATAAAAATATGTTGTTTGAAGAGTTATATACTATATAAAGGAAATGGTTATTCTGTGAGTAAACCAAACAATGATTTTAATATATAAGTATTTCTTTTTTTTATGCTTTAAAGAGATAATAGTTTTTCTCAAATAATAAAGAAACATGTTATGCTCTTTTCAACATAATGTATGAACTTTAAACTTACGCTATATTAATAGCCTTCCTGTGCAAAAATGAAAAATGAGTAGTTTCCTAAATTTATTGAAATGAGTGATAATTATTTTTCCTATAACTGTCATCATAGTTGAAACGGGATCAGTTAAAGTCATTTACTATTACTTATATAAATATGTGATAAGCTTAATTATCTCTCACAGTCATGAAAATGCTGGTAGCTGTAAGCCCCAAATCTTAGAATATTTTTTTTTCCTCTCCATCATCTCATTTTCATGTTCTACCTACGTATAGACAAGCAACAATAAAATATGAGTATTTGTACAATCATATGTGAACTCAGGAAAGCCCATCAATCTGAGTAGTTAAGCGAAGGACGGGAAATTAAATTGATATTAGTAGTAATGAAACACAAAAGAAAAGAGTGAGATAGAGCAGAGCTCCTCTGAAATACTAACTCACAGGTGAAGACCGGGAGTAAGTGGATAAATAAATATATATATGGTTACGTGTTTCCTGCTAATGATGGGGAAAGGTCTTTATCTCGGATCTCTGCACCAACCCATCTAAGGAGGGTTCATTTTCTACCATAAGTGTAGGGCAGTAGAGTCTCTCCGATAAAAACATTGGCCACTTCTAGCACTTCCAAACCCTCATAGCTTCCAGCCTCATTGAAGTGAACAAAAGTGTAAGGCCTAGGATGTAGGCTATAAGAGGGTAGTATGTTGGAGATTTCTTCCCATCTGCCGCATGATTCAAATGAAGAGAGAAATAAGAAGGCTAAGTAGTAAAAAAATAAAAATAACGAGTAACTTAAAAATAGTAAATTTTATGAGAGTAGGGCTCCCGAGTCCCAGTAGAAACCACCTGGAACGGTGGAGACATCCGTAAATGTCAATTTTTTGCTGTATGTATACTACTATACTATTTGTATTCTTTTTGAGATTGTTCTTAATAAAAAAAGAAGTAATTATAATGTTAAAATATTATTACTGCGGAAAAAGAAAATGTTCACATTATTAATGCCAAGTAATATGTATATAACAATGTTGTCATTTAAATTTTAATGTTAAGAAGTCAATACTATTTTAACATCAATATCAATATCTTTCTTGGAATAAGCTTATTTTAACATGGTTTTATGGATATCGTAAATAATCATCTAAATAGATGATATTGCATCATTAATAATTTAATATTAATAATAAAAGATAAATGTCAATATTGTTAACAAATGATGAGAGAAATATTAATATGGATTTCACCCTGGTATCAATGTTAGTAAATAATAATATTAATTTGGATAATAAATAATGTTAGTATTAATAAGAGAAATATTAATGCTAATGTTACTCATACACCACTATACTCATTATCATATATTAATTTAGTAGGGTTAATTAATTGGTAATTTTTATTTTTTTTACAATTATAATATTGACATTTCTATTAATTATTATCAACTTAATTCTACATATATATTCATGGTAAGTTTTATAACTAGTAAAAGTGTATAGTAATTTCATATAGTGGTAACTCTTAATTACTTAAGTGGTAAATTTAAATACTATTGAAAATTAGTTATACAATGGGGAATAGATATTATTAGCAGCCCTAAATTATTAAGAGGTAAATTTAAATATTATGGGAAATTACCATTGCAAATACCATGGAGAATCAATATTATTATAATAGTGGCAATAAAAGAGAGTTGTTAGTCTTAGATATTATTATTAATATCCAAGCATAATATATACACAATAATAATTATTATAATTGGTTGAACAATGACAATGCTAGTTGAGAGATTAATTTTGAATGATTTTCTACATCATTCTTGTTATTGGGGTTTGATGGTTACCTTTTTTTAAAAGGTAAGGATGAGTAAAGGAAATTTATAATTTGAATGTTAGACTTGATGAATATAGGAACCTAATTGTCAAATATATGATCCAACATTGATAATAACAAGCAATGATCTTTTGAGTAAATGGTAATGTTAGAGAACTGTATTATTCTTGTTTAAAAGATCTTAAATTTGATTCACATAAATTTTAAAATAACTATATTAGCATCAACAAATCCATAATTAAACTTAGACCCACTTAAGACATTTTGTCACTTGAAAGAAATGTGAAGATTATGTTTCAATTAAACAAAAAAAAAAATGGTTGGGTTTTCTAGCAAAAATTACTGGGCATGACAAATGGAAGGGAAAACTTAAAAGGAAAATCATTACCAAAAACACAATTGTTCTTTTATATAACTTCTTTATTGCTCTGCAAAAATAACTGAAAATTGGTTGCTAAGAAGAGGATTTCTGAAGCACGGTGAATCTAGCATGGTGGAGAAGGGAAAGAAAAACAAGAAAGAAAGGAAAAATAAAGAAAGGGAATTCTAAGGAAGCGAATCCAAGTTTTTAATTCATTTCCCATTGTATTTTGATTCAAATGTGTGAACTTGTTACTATGTTTTGGAAAAGTGAAGTTATTTTGGTAAATTCCCCAATTGATTGAGTTTATTCCATAAATTTTGAGCCAATAGTGTACAAATCTGATTCTTCGTGTCCTCCTATGATATTTACCTATATATATATATTTATGTATATATTGAACTATTTTTTGCTACAGATTGAATCTTTGTTGAAAAAAAAAATTGATTATAAATTGAAGAAAAGTTGTTTGCTTGTGCTACAATTTAAATTGACCTGTGTATACATATATATACTTATATATTTAAACTGTATTATTTAATATATATGCATATATATATATATACATAATAAAATATATAGTAATTTGGGTAAATACATGTGAAATTTCTAAAAGATATAATACAGAGTTGAATTCATGCTTTAGAAATGTCTTTATTCTTTTGTTAAAAATAATAAAATATATAAGTATATATATATGTATATACACCTATGTATGTATATATATATATATATATACAAAACACCACTGTGAGTATTTGATTTTAATGTGGCAAATGAATACTTAATTCTGAACATTTTGCTACTTCTCTGAAAATATATTACTGAATATACAACTTTGAAATAAATATATATATGTATATAATAATTTTACTCATCTAAAAAAATATATACATAAGCATACATAAGCATACATCTATGTATATAATATGTTGTAGGCTTATATAACACTTTGGCTGTGAATGTATTATTTTCAAAATGGATATAAAAAGAATTACATGTGAATAAATATATATATATATACAAATATACACACATATGTATTTAAATATATAGAACATCTTAATTATGGGGCAGTGGAATGTATGCCTGAAGCTATTTTAGAATGTGTAAACTTAAGCTGTAAAATACAATTTTTAGTTCTTCTTTTTATATATATATAGATGATTACAAATACTTTATGTATGGAAGTAAGAATGAAAAGAGTGGATGAATAAAAATCTGTAAACTTGTTGTTTTACAATGATATCTCTTTGTATCCATATATTAGTCTATATATATTATGAAGATTACATATAGATGAATTTGTTTATGTATATATTGTTGTTTACAATCATACTGATGCTGGAAAATTTAATGATAAAATTATTTATATATATATATATGAAACATGCTAAGAATTAAATCATTGTAGAATTTAAATGAGTAAATATACCTTTGGCTATAAGTGTTTACTTTATCTCGCTGTAAGTGTTTACAATCATGTTGGTGCTGGAAAAATTGAAAGATAAATTGTTTGTATATAAATATAAATGTGTGCGTATATATATATATATGTGTGTGTGTGTGTGTGTGTGTGTGTGTAATTATATGAATCATGTATGTAATGAATGCAACATTGTAAGGTAAATATTTTGCACGGCTGGAGCTATTTTTATTACTTCGCTGTAAGTGTGATTCCCTAAGTGTCTATAAGTATGTATATATATTCACATATTTAATTAAATATATGTATATATCTTTCTATTTAAAAATATTGTAAGTTACTTCAGCTGTAAATGTAGATTTTTGTGTATCTATTTATATTTCTAGATATATGTATAGAAA